>JAGKTI010010892.1:0-14538 GCA_018397915.1 Birgus latro
ACGGTTTCTATCCTTCTATCTGTGCCTTCATCTCTAGCTTCCTTTCTGGTCGTTCTATAGCCGCTGTTGTAGACGGCCATTGTTCCTCTCCTAGACCTATCAACAGTGGTGTTCCTCAGGGCTGTCCTATTACCTACTCTCTTCCTTTTATTCATCAATGACCTTCTAAGCTGTACATCTAACCCTATCCACTCATATGCTGATGATTCCACCCTTCACCTTTCCATTCGGTTCCTGCAACGTCCATCTCAGCAGTTACTTCAACAAAAAAGGGATGAGGCTATGGCACACCTAATGTCTGACTTGGCTCATATCTCTGATTGGGGTAAAAATAATCTTGTTATTTTTAATGCATCAAAGACTCAGTTCTTACACTTATCAACCCGACAAAATCTTCCTCAGGATTACCCACTAATGTTTAATAATGACCAGCTCAGTCCTGCATCATCCTTGAACATGCTTGGGGGTTTCATTCTCTCGGGATTTGTCTTCGAAAGGACATATTACATCTCTTCTGAAATCTGCTTCCAAGAGATTAGGTGTGCTAAGCCGATTCCGAACTTTCTTTACCCCTGCACAGTTGTTGACCTTGTACACGGGTTTTATTCGCCCGTGTATGGAGTACAACTCTCATGTGTGGGGAGGCTCCCCACATGCAGCTCTTCTCAATAGGGTGGAGTCAAAGGCTTTTCGTCTCATCAACTCTCCTCCTCTTACTGATTCCCTTCAACCTTTGTCTCTTCGCCGCACTGTTGCATCTTTATCTCTCTTCTATCGCTACTTCAATGGTCACTGTTCCTCTGGACTGTCTAATTGCATCCCTCCACCTCTACGATGGGCACGTAGTACCCGTCTAGCAACAAACTCTCATCCCTTTTCTGTCCAACTCTCTAATGCAAGAGTTAACCGTTACTCCCAGTCCTTCATTTATGGAACTGGTCAACTCTGGAATTGTCTTCCTCTGTCTGTATTTCCTACTTGCTATGATCTCCAGTCTTTCAAACACAGTGTGTCCAGGCATCTCGAATTGAACGGATCTTGAATTTGGCTCTCTTTTGTATTGTTTTTGCTTTTTCTTGGAAGGAACAGTATGCAGACCTGTGGCCTTTGGTTCCTTCTTCCTTGCATTAAAAAAAAAAAAAAAAAACATGATGAAGAAGGTGAAGAGCAGTATCAAGCACTGTAGGAGGTAGGGTATCACCACAAAAGCACTCACTTCGGCCGCCATTGTCGGAAGTGTTCACGAGGCAGTAGCTGCGTGGGTAATGGCGACTGACAGACAGGCGCCACAAGCATAAACATAGCTGATCGGCGCGGGCAGGAAATTCAAACTGACGCGGTCCTAAAAAATCGAATTTTTCCCAATTTTTTCGAATTTTTTGGCATTTTGGGGGTTGGGCAGCTCACAATATCCCAATAGTGAGTATGTCCGAGTATTGGACGTCCGAATAATGGAGGGATTACTGCACCATACCCAGTCTAACGATGGCCAAACCCCAGTTTAACAATGGGTTTTGATTTTTTTTTACCGATTTTGTGACATTTTAGACTAAAACTGTGTTCATGTTGTTTTATAAACTGTTTTTAGACTTAATAGGTTTTGGCCTCAGGTGTGGTGAACATTGTCATTCTGGGGAACAGTTTACTAAGCTTGATTTTTCCCAGACTTTTATTTGATGATTTTCATACTTTATTTTTGGTTTTAGTTATTTACAGATGTTAGGCTTAGGTTTGCTTCTTTTACAGCTGTTAGGCCACTTAAATTGGCTTTAAACTTGCTTTTGGACTCATTTGGGTGGGTTTAGGACTCAGTTGGGGGGGGGGAAACCCAAGGCTAAAAAATGCATCCCTATACTTTACATGTTTAATCCACCCCAAGGTACAATACCCCGCCTAACAATGGGTTTTTACTAAACTGACAGCATCGTTAAATTGGGGTATACCTGTATCAGGTAGCCCACTGTAACAACGCTGGCTATGGAAAGGATGCAGAGCCACAGTACTGTCTTATTCTGCCATTGAGCTACAAAAAATAAGCTGCAAAATAACAAAAAGGTCAGCTAAGTTAACCCCTTCACTAATATCACATATTATCACTATTCTTGCTAACTCTGAATGCTTTTAAGCTACTTCCGACACACCTCCACCAGTGATGGGGTTAATCAAGCCTGCAGTTTAACCCCTCCAATTCCCAAAGTCTACATTAAGGTAGATAATAATTCTCTGGGGGTAAGAAAAAATGCATTCAAATTATATACTCGTACAGAGTCCTTGTAACAAGCTGTCTTTATACTTTTAAAATTATGCTCACAGTAATTTATAGAAAATGTTTATTACAATCCACTGCGATACCAGTTGTATGGAAAATGTTGTGATATTTCAGAACTCATGCCACATGTATACCATGCAGCAATGAAGACTGCTTGTACTCAGACTTTGGGAATTAAGGAGTTAGGGTGGACAAATTATGGGCCATATGCTCACCAAGTGGAGGTAGCAGTATGGCGAGCAGGGTTCTGTGAGAGGCCTCAGCTCAGGGCTCTTTCTCTTGCCGCCATGAGGACGTGGATGGGAAGTGGCCAGCCCTGCCGAGTGACAATACACATACCAGTGAACACAAACACTCATTTGCATTTGAACAGTCACAGACATAAGTTCCCCTAATATTTCACCTCTTGAACTTCTGACTTTCCTCTGTTGGCCAATATTCCTAAGACGAAAAGGCCTGGAATGTTTCTCTGCCTATAAATGATTCTATTAGAATGATGTATCACAGAATAAAGTAACTGCCATGTCCCAAACGTGACATAGTTGCTGTGGAGTAGCAGGCTAACTATTGTCCCTGACTATACATGTTATTGTAATCTGTTGATAAAATGAAACTAAAGAGTCCCTTACAGCAAAAATAATATGCCAATGATTAATAAAAGTACAGAAAGATAATCAAGATTTAGGTGACTGTCAATGCAGATTGGTAAACAGAATAATTGAGTTTAGAACAACATTATCATCAAAAAAATATTTCATATTTCGAAGCCTGGTGCTGTTCCTCAGTCATCTGTGAAACATCATACACAGTGAACCCTCGATATACAGAACCCTTTTCTAATGAATTTCAGTTTTAACGACCACCTGAGGTGACGAAACGTTATGTTCATTTAACGAGTTTTGTTCAGTAAAAGAATGCACATGCGGGAAACACCGACCAGTGCGGTGTCCCTATACACACAATGCACACACACACACAAGATGTCATCAGAGAGAGAGCTCCGTACAGATCGTGGGAAAACAATCCAAAATCGGCGGCAAAAAGGAAGCATGCCTATTGTGAACATGTGAATTAAATGCGTGAGTGGTGGTCCCGTCTCATTTGAGTGAAAATAATATGGGCAGTAATTGGCAAGTTACAAGAACGAACCTCAGAACAGGAGAGGGGAGATAAAAGAGCTGAAAAATAAGTTACAGAGCGTCTATTCACGCAGTGCTGACCGGGAGAGAAAGGTGTCTGAATTAAAAGCGGGTAATGAAACAGCCACAAGGGATATAGAAAAGCTTAAATCGGAAAAAAAAAAAAAAAAAAGGCTGGAAGACGAAAGGGACATGATGGAATATAAATCTGACGGGTGTGTGAATCTAAAACTAAGATGTACGAGGAACATCTCAAGGAAATCCAAGAACCCCAGGAGGAATGGAAGAAAACTCAACAGGAAGATAAAATAAGTCTTCAGGAGATTTTAAAACAACAGAGAAAAGAAAACCAGGAAAAGGTGGAGAAGGAAGTGGTGAAGGTACTAAAAAGTTAAGAATCATTTGTCACACATGCAGCAGACAAGCAAAAATGTGTGATTACCTCAGGTTTGAAAGAAAAACAAATGTCAAAATGAGGTTAGAAAGGGAAAGGGAAGTACTGAGAAGGGCAAAGGAAACAGTGTCAATAGTTACTGAAGGAAAGGACAAAGACCAAGAGGAGATCACAGCAGTATTTAGGCTGCGAAAATACTACAAGTGGAGGGAGGGGCAAGGCCACACAAAGTAATATTTCAATTTCAGGGCACAGTAAATGAAATAATCAACAAGACCTGGAAATTAGCAGCTAAGGAAGGATTGAATGAAAAGTATCTGGAGAGATGGAAATGAGGAAGAGAGCGCTAAACTAAAGGAACCTGTTAATGAATAGAAGGAAAAAAATGACCTGAGAACGGAGGGACAGTTATATTGGAAAGTTATGGATCAAAAACTGAGGAAGTGGTACTGAAGGAGAGAGGGAAAGAGAAGGACAGAATAAAAATGCAAAAAGACTGAAAGTGGCATATGCTAATGTTGATGATCTAATCTCAACAAGCCTAGAAGTAGACAATTTCTTGAGGATAAATGAGCCAGACATTATGTGCTTCATATAGATCAAGCTAAGAATATTGAAATCCTAATGGGAAATGGGAAATGCAAACTATGGAGAAGAGATAAAAAAGAAAAAAATGGAAGGATGATAGCAGTAAAAAACAGCCTAAATGTGGACAGTGTGGATTTGGGGGAAGGTATGGCTGATGTGATAAACACAGTAGTAGAAAAGAGAAGGAAAGGCATGAGAGACATCGCAGTAGCATATGTCCCCCCCAAGACAAGGGCATGGAATGAGGAGGAATATCAGATGTTGGACATGGTTAGATACCTACAGAAAGTGACTGAGAAAAGTAGCAACATAATCCCGATGGGGGACTTCAATTGTAAAGAGAGAAATTGGAAAGAATGAAACTCAGGAAGCAGTGAAGATTTGTGGGGCATTATAGTAGGCGCGGAAAGTGTTGACACCATCTTAAAAAAAGAAAACATTCTTGTGGTTAGCAAGGAGAAACAAATAAATTAACACTCACCATTGAATTTAGTATTAACTGGCATTCCCCTTCACCTTTTTTATATTCTTAAGGCGTCTGGGGAGACTGATGGCATAGTTTTGCAGAACAGACGGACTAAAACTGCTCCATAGCTGCAGCCTCAAGTTTAAGCAAAGATGATGTGTCCATACTACGCAGCTGCCGCTTCATGTGCGCCCAAAAATTCTCAATGGGATTGATATCTGGACTGTTTCCAGGCCAATCTCGAATAAAGGGAACCTCACAGTCTGTTAGCCACTGTTTCACTGACTTTGCAACATGTGCAGGGGCAGAATCTAGCATAAATACTCTTGCCTTGGTTTTATCAAAAGAGTCACTTAAAACATCACATAAGAGCTCCAAATAATTGTTCTGGTTCACTTTTTCATTTGCAGGTAGAATTACCAACCTACCAACACCATAATATGTAAAGCAGCCCCAAGCCATGAGTGAGGCTGGGTATTTAACAAACTTGGAAGTGTACTTAGGATCCATGGGGTCACTGCCTGGTTTGCGGTACACTCGTGATGAAGGGGTACCAGTGACAGTAAATGTTGACTAATCACTCCAAAGCACAGTTTTCCATTGCTCCTCACTCCAGGCAAGATATTTCTTGCAAAAATTTACTCTCTTTTTCTTCTGAAGTGCAGTTAGCAGTGGTTTTTTACGAGCACAATAACTCCTGTAGCCCAGATCGTCATGCAACAGCTGCTGCACACTTCTGACAGACACATCTGCCAGCAACTGTGGGTTCTTTTCTTTTAAATCCCATGCTGTTAGCCTTGGATCCTTGCTAACTTGCCTTGAGATCAGCTGACGGGTCCTGAAGGTTGTCTTACGAGGTCTCCCAGGCTTGGGAAGTGGAGTGGGAGGAATGGCCTCCCCACTGTCCTTGAACCGCTTCACCAGTCTCTGCACTGTCCTCAGTCTAACACCATCTGATTTGCAATAAATGGGAGTTTGTGGCCAGCTTTGTATAAAGTAATCACTTCCACACGTTTGTCCTTGCTTGTGGTTACTTTAGGCATGATGAGAATGTGGTAGGTAACCAAATAACTGTGTTATTTGAGTCAAAACATGCCCTCGTGGTGCATCACACACAGAGACAATCCTCCTCCTGTGGCTGCCCAAACATTACTGAGCCTGCTCCTGTGGTGCCAGACCTATCAAGCAGGGTTGCCAGCTCCCGTTGAAAAAGCGTCAGCTCATTTCGCATCACAGAGGAGGGTAGTATTGACCCTACTTCACTTAACGTGAAAAAGAATGATGTCGGCAAGAAAACGTCAATACTTTCCGCGCCTACTGTATACTATTAAAGGTAGCAATGGATAATGTAGTCAGCCAGTGGATCAAAGAAGAGACAAGATTTAGGGGGGATGACACACCAGCAAGACAAGATTAAATTCTAACCAAAGAATGTGATGCAACTGAATCTCTGAAATATCTGTGTCCTACAGGAAATAGTGATCATGTCGTGATAGAATTCCAAATGATAGAAGAAACTGAGTAGACACGATGAACTACACAGGAATGGAAGATACAACTTTGGGAAAGCAAACTTTACAGGACAGAGAAAATTTTTCGAAGAAGCAGATTGGGGAGAATTCTGGGAAACGAGATACAGAAGAAGTGGGATATCTTTCTAGATTTCTATAATATGGGTGTGGAAAAGTGTGTGCCAAAGTTAGTGGGAAGGAGAACTGGAGAAATGACTGGTTCAACAAAAGGTGTATGATAGCTAGAACAGAAAGGGATAAGGCATGGAAAAATGGAGAAAGAGAGGTAATAATAGGAGAAAGAGAGGTAATAATAGAACAAAGAAAGAATATAAAACAACTAGAAATTAATGTACATGAATATTTAGAGAAGAAGAAAGAAACTTCAAAAAAGGTATAGTTGACAAATGTAAGGAAGAACCTAAACAGTTTTACTGGCTTGTTAAAGGCAAAGTGAAATAAAAGGAAGAAATCAATAAGCTGAGAGTAGAAGGAAATGTCGACAAAGATGCAGTTATGCAAGCTGAAATAATGAACAAATGCTTCCAATCAGTCTTTACTAGAGAATGTGATTTTGAGGGGGAGGAGGGAGTGACTAGAAATGTAGTGTTAAAAGATGTAAAAGTTAAGTGCAAGAAGTATACAAATTACTGGAAACTCAAGACGTGAGGAAGGCCCCAGGACCCAAACAGGATCTCTAATTGGATACTAAAGGAATGCAGACAACAAGTAGCAGATAAGATTCACAGATTCATTGTGTGTTCTCAGGAAGAAGGGAAAGTGCCTTGAGAATGGAAAAGGGCCAATGTGGTACCAATTTTTAAAGGAGGAAACAAGGAAGAACCCCTGAATTACAGACCAGAGTCCCTGACCAGCATGGTTGCAAAACTGTGTGAGAGAATCCTGAAAGACAAATGGATAAAATATCTGGAGGAGATGGACATTTTGGCAGTACGTCAGTTTTGATTCAGAAGGAGAAGGTCGTGCGTTTCCAACTTGTTGAGCTTCTACTCACGGGTGATAAACATGCTACGAGAGAGAGATAAGTGGGTGGATTGTGTGTATTTAGATTTGGAGAAAGCCTTTGATAATGTACTCCACAAGTGACTAATGTGGAAATTCAAACACATTGGAGGACCAAAGGGGAACCTCTTAGAGTAGATGAGAGACTTCTTGAGAGACAGACAAATGAGGACAGTTATAAAAGACAGGATGTCTGGATGGAGGGAAGTAACAAGTGGAGTCCCACGGGGCTCTGTGTTAGCGTCCATAATGTTCTTGATTTACATTAAAGGTATGGTAGATGGAATGAACAGTTTAGCAAGTCTGTATGCTGATGATGCAAAGATCATGATAAGAGTAGCAGTTGAAGAAGGCTGTAAAATCCTGCAGGAGGACCAGGATAGGATATTGAAAATGGGCAAAAGTACCAAGAGATCATCATTGAATTATCTGATGGGTAAAGTACCAATCACAAAAGTGAGAGAAGCGAAGGACTTGGGAGCACTGGTCCAGGACAATTTGTCACCCGAAAACATATTAACAAGATAGTTAGAGAGATGTATAATCTCTTGACTAAAATAAGGGTAGCATTTAATTACATGGATGAAGAGTTGATGAAAAAATTGGCAGTGGCCATGATCTGTCCCAGGCTGGAATATGTGGCAGCAGTGTGGTTCCCACATAAAAAGAAGATATAAACAAGATCGAGAGAATACAAAGAACAGCAACCCAGATGGTCCCTAGTCTTGCAGATCTGTTGTACAGGGAAAGGTTGGAAAAACCAGACCTGCCTTCCACAGAAGAAAGGAGAGAGAGGGGAGACATGATTGCAGTGTTCAGGGCCAGGAAAGAAGAAGAAAAAATTGACAGAGAAGATCTGTTTGTATGGCATGGGAGAGTAACAAGATGACACAGAATGAAACAGAAAAAGGCAAGTTGCTAAAAGGATATCAAGAACTATAGTTTTCCATAAACATGCATTGACCTGTAGAATAGCCTGGACAATGAGACTCTCCAGTCCAAAAACTCAAATGAGTTCAAAGCAAATACACACACACACACATACACACACACACACACACACACACAATATACACACTCTCTCTCTCTCTCCTCTGCATCCCACAGAACACTGCATCAGTCTCTGGGTGACAAGCATCATGAGGAGCCATAAATTGAGCATTTATTGAGAAAAAGTAATTTAGACCTAGCTGTATGTTATTGTGAACGACTGTACGGCCAAACAACGCTCTATATTTTACATGATCTTTGCTCAGTAAAAGCCACTATGCCAGAGAAATTGTTAAACAGCGTGGTGTTGGGCTTTAACAAACTATTGGCTTTAACATCAAGGGTGTGGTGCCAATTAGTTCATTGTATCGAGGGTGTACTATATTTTGGTACATAATATTCTAGAAACAATATACCTGTGATCATTAATCCATGCAATCCAATGATCTACTTTTGCTTTTATTCTTATTGCATACAAACCATTGTATTCAGTCTGGAAAAGACTTTTAAAATGGAAGTGATTAGATTTAGTCTGTTAACCCCTGCCCTACAAAAGGTCTCACTCCTAACCTTCATCAAATAAACTTTTCAATACCATGAGAAACTAAAAATAATGTCCTAGGCCCAAAGGGATTACTTCTAATTACTGTCCAATGGAATAACTATATGGTGTACTTAAGACACTTTATGAAAGACATTCTCTCAGGGAAGAAAATATATATATATGGTCATATGAACCAAAATCAAAATCTGTTCATTCAGATATCTATAAGCAATGTGGTTGTTGTTGCTGTTACCCTAGTCCGTCTGATCATGCAGAACCAACAACCACAAGCAAGCAATCGTCCCTACAGAACCGTCCTATGCAGCGAACTAATGTTCCCCTGCACCTCACAGCATCTCACCACAGTGAAGCATGGGGATTTGTGTGGAGGTTTGGTCCTTGGGTGGATGCTGCATTTGTGTCTCACCACCTATTTAACACGGGCACCAAAGTAGGCTTTGCGCCACCCTGTTATTTGGATATGTGGTTACCACTACGCGTTAGAAATGGTTTCATGCGTAATACAAAACCATTAGGCTTGACACTCTGTGTAGACCCACCTGAAGTGGAATGAATAATAATAAACAGTGACAGGAAGGATGGGATAAACCGGAAGGGAGGAGGAAATACACAGAAAAAGGATGATATGAAGGGTGAAGTAGACAGCACTAAATCAATAAGTGGATGATGAATGCTCCCACCTACCACCATGCATGCGATTAAAGGATTGAAGTCTGGTTAAACCATTTGCTCCCAGTGTCCTCAGTATAAGATGGAACTGGGAATTTAGTTAATAAAGAAGGGAACCCCGGGGTAGGGACCTCTGAGCTTCGCAACTACGAGCTGATAGGCAGAAGGCACTATGCGTGTACCCTTCTGGCACAATCTCTATCACAGGAGCACTGGGACCTTATGGGTTAAGCACTGGCAAATCGATAAATTTCTTTAACCCACTTGCACAATGTCCTCAGTATGGGATGGAATTGGGCATTTTCAAAAGTAAATAAAAGAAAGGAACCGCAGGGATGGGACATATGAGCTTCGCAACTATGAGCCGATAGGCGGAGAGCAATAAACTTACTATCGTACCCTTCCGGCACAGTCCCTCACACAGGAACCCTGGAAGCTAATGGGTTAAAGGAATCAGGTCTATGCTCAGGAAAAGACTGCCTGAAGAAGTGTGCAAATGAAGAAATGAGAGAAGTTGGAGTCTGTTACATTAGCAAGGTTTTGTCTGAGGAGACAGTGTTATTAAATAAAAAAAAAAATAAAAAAAAAAACAAAGAACACAATACAGAAGCTAACACATACAAAACTGCAACTCTGTGTATGCTAAATAAAATATTTAAGTACTGTATTATGTAAAAGTTAATATGCATTACAAATAACAGTGCAATTAACCTTCATCACTGGTGTATTTACCTAATTGTGATATACAGGAAATGAGCTACACTCGTGGGGTCCCGTCTCTATTTTTCAATAAGTCAAATTTTGCCTTAAACTCGTTTATTTCTCAATAAGTCAAATTTTGCCTTAAACTCGTTTAAGTTTTTAGACTGGACGATCTCTTTGTCCAGGCTATTCCACAGGTCTATGCATCTATAAGGAAAGCTATATTTCTTGATGTCCTTCAAGCAGCTTGGCTTCTTTACTTTCATACCGTGTCCTCTTCTTACCCTCTCATCCCACACAAACAGATTTTCTCTGTCAATTTTATCTACTCCTATCATGGCCCTGAACACTGCAATCATGTCGCCCCTCTCTCTCCTTTCCTCTAAGGAAGGCAAATCCAGCTTTTCCAGCCACTCTCTGTATGACAAATCTGCAAGACTAGGGACCATCTTGGTTGCTGTTCTTTGTATTCTCTCAATCTTGGTTATATCTTTCTTTTTGTGTGGGGACCACACTACTGCTGCATATTCTAACCTGGGGCAGAACATGGCCACTATCAATTTTTTCATCATCTCCTCATCCATGTAATAAAATGCCACTCTTATATTGGTCAAGAGTTTATATGTCTAACTATCTTATTTATGTGCTTTTCAGGTGACAAATTATCCTGGACCAGCACTCCCAAATCCTTCTCTTCTCTCGCTTTTCTAATTGGTTCATTACCCATCAAATAAATCAATGATGGCCTCTTGGTACTTTTACCCATTTCCAATACTCTGTACTTTAAATTTTTTTGCACTGAATTTCATTTCCCAAATCCGGCTGCAATCATGTATCCTATCCATATCCTCCTGTAGCATTTTACAGTCCTCTTCAACCTCTACTTTTCTCAAGATCTTTGCATCATCAGCAAACAGGCTTGCATAACTGTTCACTCCATCTACCATATCATTTACGTAAATCAGGAACATTACCGGTGCCAACACCGAGCCCTGTGGGACACCGCTTGTTACTTCCCTCCATCCAGATGTCCTGTCCTTTATTACTCTCCTCAATTGTCTGTCACTCAAAAAGTCTCTCATCCATTCCAGGAGGCTTCCCTTCAGTCATCCG
The DNA here is from genome assembly GCA_018397915.1 of Birgus latro. Classification (NCBI taxonomy): domain Eukaryota; kingdom Metazoa; phylum Arthropoda; class Malacostraca; order Decapoda; family Coenobitidae; genus Birgus; species Birgus latro. The sequence goes on from JAGKTI010010892.1 coordinate 11,430, forward strand.
ATATGCTCTAATTTCCATATTAGTCTCTTGTGGGGTACCTTGTCGAAGGCCTTCTTCAGATCTAAGTAAACACAATCCACCCAACCATCTCTCTCCTGTAGCATGTCAATCGCCCTTGAGTAAAAGCTCAAAAAGTTGGAAACACATGACCTTCCACATCTGAAGCCAAACTGACTTTCAGTCAAAATATTCATCTCTTCCAGATATTTTATTCATCTATCTTTCAGGATGCTCTCACACAATTTCGCAACCATGCTGGTTAGGGACACTGGTCTATAATTCAGGGGTTCTTCCTTGTTTCCTCCCTTATAGATTGGTACCACATTTGCCCTCTTCCATTCTCGAGCACTTTCCCCTCTTCCAAGGATTCCGCAACGTCCATCTCAGCAGTTACTTCAACAAACAAGGGATGAGGCTATGGCACACCTAATGTCTGACTTCGCTCATATCTCTGACTGGGGTAAAAATAATCTTGTTATTTTTAATGCATCAAAAACTCAGTTCTTACACTTATCAACCCGACAAATCTTCCTCAGGAATACCCACTAATGTTTAATAATGTCAGCTCAGTCCTGCATCATCCTTGAACATGCTAGGGGTTTCATTCTCTCGAGATTTGACTTGGAAAGAACATATTACATCTCTTGTGAAATCTGCTTCCAAGAGATTAGGTGTACTGGGCCGACTCCGAACTTTCTTTACCACTGCACAGATGGTGACCTTGTACACGGGTTTTATTCGCCCGTGTATGGGGTACAACTCTCATGTGTGGGGAGGCTCCCCACACGCAGTTCTTCTCAATAGGGTGGAGTCAAAGGCTTTTCGTCTCATTAACTCTCCTCCTCTTACTGATTCCCTTCAACCTTTGTCTCTTCGCTGCACTGTTGCTTCTTTATCTCTCTTCTATCGCTACTTCAATGGTCACTGTTCCTCTGAACTGTCTGCTTGCATCCCTCCACCTCTACGACGGGCACGTAGTACCCGTCTAGCAACAAACTCTCATCCCTTTTCTATCCAACTCTTGAATGCAAGAGTTAACCGTTACTCCGTCCTTCATTTATGCAACTGGTCAACTCTGGAACTGTCTCCCTCTGTCTGTATTCCCTGCTTCCTATGATTTCCAATCTTTCAAATGCAGTGTGTCCAGGCATCTCGAATTGAACGGATCTTGAATTTGGCTCTCTTTTGTACTGTTTTTGCTTTTTCTTGGAAGGAAGAGAATGCAGGCCCGTGGCCTTTGGTTCCTTCTTCCATGCATAAAAAAAAAAAAAAAAAAAGCTCATCTCTTGGCACCACATTCCCTGTTATCATCTGGAACTCAATGACCACATGATCACTTTTTCCTATGGGATACAGATAATTTACAGATTCAGTTACATCAGGTTCTTTGGATAGTAGCAAATCTAATCTTGCTGGTGTGTCATCACCTCGGAATCGTGTCTCCTCTTTGACCCACTGCGTCATTACATTATTCATTCCTATATTTAACAATTTAGTGCTCCACAAATCTTCGCTGCCTCCTGAGTCCCATTCCTCCCAGTTCACCTCTTTACAATTAAAGTCACCCATTAGGATTATATTGCTGCTTTTCTCAATCACTTTCTGACAACATCTCCTGGTATTCATCGTCATTCCATGCTCTCGTCTTAGGGGGAACATATACCACTGCCATATCTTTCTTACAATTCTCCCCAGTTCTAATTTCATATTTATTGTTTCAGCCCTGCCCTCTGCCATTTCCACTGTTATCCACATTTATATTGTCCTTCACTGCTATCATCACTCCTCCTCCCATTTTTTCTTTTCTGTTTCTTCTCCATAAATTGTATCTCCCATCTCCCATATGAATATCAATATCTTCTTTCAATTTAGTCTCTACAATGCACATAACATCAGGTTCGTGTACCCTCAAAAAATCATTGATTCTAACCTTGCCGATATTAGTTCATCAATGTTTGTGTATGCCACTTTCAAACTTTTTTTATCGCTTTTTATACTCTCATCTCGCCTTCCCTCCGTCGGTACCACTTTCTCAATTTCTGGTCCATAACTTTCCAATAGAACTCTGTCTTCTCTTCCTCCATTCGCTGTTCATTTTTTATCTTTGCTTCGTTTACTAACTCCTTTAATTTAGCTCTTTCCTCTTCATTTGCATCTCTCCCAATCCAAACATTTTTAAACACCTCTTTATCTGACAATTTCCAAGTTCTAATTACGATTTCATTCACTATTACTTGGGACTTAAACTTTACTTTCAAAGGCCTTGCCCCACCATCCTTGTACTTTCCTAACCTAAACACTTCTTCAATCTCTTCTTGAGCTTCATTGTTTCCCTCCATAACCAGTAATATTATTTCTTTAGCCTTGCTCAGTTCCTCTCTCTCTTTTTCAGATCTTACTGTCATTCGTTTTTCTTTTATTCCTGAGATTCTCACACATTTTTCCTTGTTTGCTACATCCCTGACCAAAGATTCTCTACTTCTTAGTACTCTAACCACTTCCTTCTCCACTTTTTCCTTACTTTGTTGTTCTATGATCTCCTTCAAATTTACATTTCCTTCCTCCTGTATTTCCTTCCACCCCTTATGTTGCTCCTTGATTTCCTGAATGTGCTCATCGCCTCCTTGATTTTGATTCGTACTCATCTAGTTTACTTTTTATTCTGTCCCTTTCTTCTTCCGACCTCTTACTCTCCCTCTTGAGCTGTTTTATTTCATTTGATGTGGATTCGTTACTCACCTTTAATTCTGTGACTTCTTTTTCTTGTTCCTCACTACGAGTGCTAACTTTTTTCAGTTTACTCTGTAGGACTTTGATCTCTCTCTCCTGTTCTAAGGTTCGTTCCTGTAACTCTCTAATTACTTTCCATACCTTTTTTAACTCCTGGACATTCCTCTCCGCCGTTTTCTCTACTCCTGCTACTCTTGTTTTTTGCAGCTTATCACTTCCTTTACCTACATTTTCTTCGGGAAAGCCCACAAATTCCCCCTTGCCAGTTATAAACAATCTTCCGTCTCTCTCTGTCATGATACAACCATATGGAAACTTTCTTTTTCACTGTCTTGTATTTTTAGGGCCGAAACCTGCATTTTGTTAAAACTAATATCCA
>JAGKTI010010892.1:14930-27559 GCA_018397915.1 Birgus latro
CCTTAGGGGTATAATGCAACATAACAGTAACCAATGTTACCAATTTTCATTACAATACTGTATATTTTTCCCCTGAATTGTTCTAACTAACACTTGGTTGGTTAACTCTAAAAACTAACTCCATTAGGTGGATATTGATACAGTAAAAATCTGTGGCACAAATAAAGATTAAGGGAGAAAAAACACAGACACCTTTACTTTATTGTTATTTTGCGTGCACTCGCCTGGTTTTGAGAATTGCCTTGTTTTTTCTGAGGGCCCTTATGGTGCTGTCAGGAGCCCGTCAGGGGACGTAACTCAGGGGCTGTCAATCCCTCCTCAATGAGCTGCAAAAGCCTCTGCTTCTCGGCCGCACAAAAATCAATGATGAAGGGGTCTGTAGTACCGCCGCTGTATCGATAGAGGGCAGGGTGGTCGCAAAATGGCCGCCAACAAATGAACATCGGTATGCATCGTCTGCTGAGTGTCGGCTGGAGCTGGAAGCAGCAACGAAGATTATGAGAAAATGATGAATTTTGGGACATGTTGGAAACTTTTTTCATTCACAAAAAATGAAGCGTCAAATTAAAGTTTGTCGAAATACTAGGACTTACTCTATGTGTATATACTGTATACACATATACAGTAATCTCTCTACTATTCGGACACCCAGTATTCGGATGCATCACTATTCGGACATCGTTGGCTGTCTGACCCCCAAAATGCCCAAAAATCCTAAGAAATCCGAAAAAATCCGATTTTTTTGGTCCGTGTCAGTTTGAATTTCCTGTGCGCGCCGATATGATGTGTTTTCGCATGTCATGCCTTTCTGTCGGTCTTATTTTCCGCTCCGCTCCTGACTCATAAACACGCTCTGAAAATGGCGGCTGAAGTTATTGGTTTTGTGGTGATACCCTACCTCCTGCAGGGCTTGTTGCTGGTCTTCACCTTCTTCATCATGTGTGTGATAATGGCCCCGGCACCTGAGAAGAAGAAGAAAGTGGTTCTGACTCTGGAGAAGAAGAGGGAGATATTGGAGAAGGTGGACGCCGGGTGGCCAACATCACAGATCCTACGTGAATTCATACCTCCCTCGCTCCACTTTGTTTGATATCAAGAAGTCCCGAGACAAACTACAGCAGTACACGGCTGATTTCCCTTCGAAGACCAGACGAAACGTGGAGAGGAAGGTGATGTTTACTCCTAAGTATGCTGAGATTGAATAAATTCTCCAGGACTCGTCACTAGACCACACGGGAATTTACTGGTATGTACAGTGCAGTGATGTGATGTAAGGTATGCAAAAGAAAATGTTGTGGAAAGTGCTTGTGAGAAGTGCTGGTGATTGTAAAGTGCACTGGATGTGCTAAGGTGTCAGGTGCAAGATAATCGAGCGGGTTATACATGAGGACGGCGGCATCATCCTTGTAAGTACCCCAACTTCATCAAAATTCCTTGTTTTGTTCTTTGCATATCATTAATCTCATGCATAAACTGTGTGAAAGGTGATTTCCATAATGATTTTCATGTCTAACCTGTTTTCAGCATGCTGTTAATGGGTTAAAAAATTACCCTAAATGTTAATCATAATTTCCTGCTTTCAATTTAATTTTTTCATGCATGGTTTTTAAGCACACCAGCTATGAAAAAGATGAATGCCATTGATTTGTGTGAAAGATGATTATCATACAGATTTTCATATCTAACCTGTTTTCATCATCCTGTAAATGGGTTAAAAAATTACCATAAATGTTAATCATAATTTCCTACTTTCAGTTTAATTTTTTCATGCATGGTTTTTAAGTGCACCAGCTATGAAAAAGGTGAATGCCTTTGATTTGTGTGCAACATGATTACCATAAAGATTTTCATGTCTAACCTATTTTCATCATGCTGTAAATGTGTAAAAAAATTACCATAAATGTTAATCATAATTCCCTGCTTTCAATTTAATTTTTTCATCCGTGGTTTTTAAGTGCACCAGCTATGAAAAAGGTGAATGCCTTTGATTCGTGTGCAAGATGATTACCATAAAGATTTTCATGTCTAACCTGTTTTCATTATGCTGTAAATGGGTTAAAAAATGATCCTAAATGTTATTCATAATTTTCCTGCTTTCAGTTTAATTTTTTCATGCATGGTTTTTAAGTGCACCAGCTATGAAAAAGGTGAATGCCTTTGATTTGTGTGCAAGATGATTACCATAAAGATTTTCATGTCTAACGTGTTTTCATCATGCTGTAAATGGGTTAAAAAATTACCCTAAATGTTAATCATAATTTCCTGCTTTCAATTTAATTTTTTCATGCATGGTTTTTAAGTGCACCAGCTATGAAAAAGGTGAATGCCTTTGATTTGTGTGAAAGATGATTACCATAAAGATTTTCATGTCTAACCTGTTTTCATCATGCTGTAAATGTGTAAAAAAATTACCCTAAATGTTAATCATAATTTCCTACTTTCAATTTAATTTTTTCATGCATGGTTTGTAAGTGCACCAGCTATGAAAAAGATGAATGCCATTGATTTGTGTGAAAGATGATTACCATAAAGATTTTCATGTTTAACCTGTTTTCAGCATGCTGTAAATGGGTTAAATAATTGCCATAAATGTTAATCATAATTTCCTGCTTTTAATTTAATTTTTTCATGCATGGTTTTTAAGTGCACCAGCTATTAAAAAGGTGAATGCCAGTGAATTTCATATCCGGTCATAAGCTAACCTAACCATTTTTCTGGTAACAATTTACATCATTTACTGTATTTGATGCTTTGTATCCAATAATTTAGTGCATAAAATGTGAGAAAAGATGATTTCCATGTCCGATACTTATACTATGGTGGCAAGTTCTGACCACCTATGCCTTACTCACCTCTAAATCATCATTTTTTGGTTAAAATTCAATTAATTCATGCTTTGTGTGCAATATTTATGTGAAAAGGGACCTTAATAAGTGCTATACATGTCCGGTAGGGAGGTAGGAAGGTAGTTTTCTGATTTAGGTTAGGTTAGGTTAGGTTAGTGTCATGAATGACCGGTGCTGGAGCTTCAGGACCAATATTCGGACAAAACCAGTGTCCGGACATGCCTTTGGCTCTATTACGTCGAATGATGGAGGGATTACTGTATATATAAAATCTCGAAGAAAGAATGAACTGAAGGCTGGAAGCCAACAATTTTGTTCCCTCCTTAAAAAAAAGAAAAATGTCAAGATTTGTTCATTTTTATGTGCCTGGAAACATTGCTTTTGGTACACTAAGGTAACAGACAAAGACAGTTTCAAAGTTGACCTATTGTGTTCATGAATGACTGGGAGTATCAGTTAGCTCTTGCATTAGAGAGAGTTGAGCAGTGACGAGTGTCGATGATATTGAAAAGATGATAAATATTATTCAGTCATAGGGGATGGTGGAAGAAGAAAGGACATAGTTTATGTACAGGCAAACCCCGCCTTAACGATGCAGTTGGTTAAGTAAAGACCCACCGCTAGGCTGGGTGTTATAAATCAGAGCAGATTTAACATATAAAATATCGGGATGTGTTTTTGAGCCTTGGGTTTCCCCTCCAACCAAGTCACCTGAATGAGCCCCCGGAAAAAAAAAAAAAAGTTTAAAGCCAATCTAAATGGCCCAACAACTGTAAAAGAAGCTAACCTAAGCCTAAAACCAGTGCCCATCTCGTTTTTACCCAGTCGAGGTCACTGGGGAATGCTATTGCCGACTCATATTTGATCTTGGTAGATAAGAAGCAGCAGCAATTGTATTCAGTACATTCCTACCAACAGATGGTCCCAGGACAATGAAATAAAAATCTGTTATGCATTATAATAATAATGTGTGAATGATGCAGAATCATCCAAGGTGTGAATTGTTGTGATGGAGAATCGTTGATGCTTTGACGAGGAATGTGATCGATGATGCAATTGGGATAGCCTTTTCAGTGGCCCCTCTTTATGTCATTTAGTTACTGTTCTGGTTGCTGAGCTGCTTTATTTTCTTCTACCTTGTTTTCCAACATTTATTTAGACATTCCTTTGTATTTTCAAGATGTTTTCCCTTGAACAGCCCAAATGTAATCACATGATTTATCGGTTTGAGTTTTCATCATTGCATGAAATATTAACTCTTTAAGGCTTTCATGACTATTAATATTTATTTTAGACTGTTATTATGTATTCCATGATTGGGTAGATGTTCAGTGGTCAGACACGAAATACTGTGATGGAGATTCGATGTTTTGATGGGTGAATTCTCTTGAGAGGGGATCTGATCGACGATGCGATTGGGATAGTCTTTTGAATGGCCCCTCATTATGTCGTTTTAGTTACTGTTCAGGTTGCTGAGTTCCTTTATTTTCTTGTCTCTTATTTTCCAACATTTATTTAGAGATTCCTCTGTTTTCAAAGTGGTTTCCCTTAAACAGCCTGAATATAAACATGTGATTTATTGATGTCACATTTTTCATCTCTGCATGAAATATTTGCTCTTTAAGGCTTTCATAATTAATATTTATTTATTATTATTTTGTATTCCATGTTAGGTTAGATGTTCAATGGTCAAACATGAAATATTCTTTGTCGAGTTGCCCAGCTGTTCACATTGTTTAATACTTCATCTGATGGGCGAGAATCTGTACCCCAGATGACAGTGTTCACTCCACTTGCGACTAAAACACATTAATGTAAGTCTAAAAACAGTTTATAAATCAACCTAAACACAAAATTTAAGTCAAAAATATCATCTAAATGGTTTTAAAAAATCAAAACCCATCCCAAAATCAGGGGTAGGCCTATGATAAGTGGGGTAGTTTGGTATTTCTACTCCCATCACATTTCTGGGGTATCGTAAATTGGGGTTTGTTTGTACATTTGCTGATAGGGTGCTATGCTTCTGTTTTCCAAGTAGAAGTAAATTGTATAGCTAAATGGAGCCAGTTACATGAAAGTGTTGTAAGTACCAAGAGAATTCATATTTTCAAGGAAAATTTAAATATTTGTAACGAAGGCAACAGGTCAATACGAGTGTAGTTCTCAAATCCTGTAAACTACAAATCGTTTAATACACACACACACACATACAGTGCCTTGGGAATGGAAGAGGGCCAGTGTGATACCAATTTATAAGGGAGGAAACAAGGAAGAACCCCTGAATTATAGACCATTGCCCCTGACCAGCATAGTCACAAAATTGTGTGAGAGAATCCTGAAAGACAGATGGATAAAATATCTGGAGGAGATGAACATTTTGGCTGAAAGTCAGTTCGGATTCAGAAGTGGAAGGTCGAGTGTTTCCAACTTGTTGAGCTTTTACACAAGAGCGATTGACATGCTACGGGAGAGAGACAGTTGGGTGGATTGTGTGTATTTAGACTTGGAGAAAGCCTTTGACAAGGTACCCACAAGTGATTGATGTGGAAATTGGAGCAGGTAGGACTGAAGGGAAACCTCCTGGAGTGGATGAGACTTTTTGAGAGACAGACAAATGAGGACAGTAGTAAAGGACAAGATGTCTGGATGGAGGGAAGTAACAAGTGGAGTCCCACAGGGCTCGGTGTTGGTGCTAGCAGTGTTCCTGATTTACGTAAATGATATGGTAGATGGAATGAACAGTTATGCAAGTCTGTTTGCTAATGATGCAAAGATCTTGCAGAGAGTAGAAGTTGAGGATGTCTGTAAAATTCTGCATGAGGACCTGGATAGGATTCATGATTGGAACCGGATGTGGGAAATGAAATTCAGCGCAAAAAAATGTAAAATATTGGAAATGGGCAAAAGTACCAAGAGGCCATCATTGAATTATTTGATGGGTAATGAACCAGTCACAAAAGCGAGAGAAGAGAAAGACTTGGGAGTGCTGGTCAAGGATAGTTTGTCACAAGAAAAGCACATTAACAAGATACAGTGCACTCGCATAACTCACGCACTGCTAACTCGTGAATTATCTAACTCATGGTCCCCTTATCTAGGTCACCATTATCACCAAACTCGTGGAAAATGCTCTAACTCGCTTATTTCCACTAGAAAATGACTTATTTCCGAGGAGATGTTTAACTCATGGTATTGTAGCCACAATTCGCAACTGGAAGCCAATCATATTGAAGCACATTGTCCTTGTGATTGTGCAGCCAATCAAAACAATTCTTTCTCCACCTACACCTAGTGGCCAGTACTGCAACAAGGCCGACCAAGTGGGATTTGCATGTGTACACCTACCTCCGAGCTTCTTCTCTGCCTTTTTGTGCCTTCCTGCTTTTTTGTGCTTCACCATGGCTGAAAACAATGAAGCAAAGAGTTCTTCATCCAGGAAAGGACTGAAGCAGAAGCCACCACTGAACTACACCCAGAAAATAGAGCTAATTTGGATAAACAACGGCTAGAGCAAGTGTTAAGTGAAGTGCTTGCATATGTGGATATGGCCAAAGAACAGATCAAAGCACATGATAGAAATAAAACAAGATGTATTGAAATTGTTTTAAATCTTGATAAAGCTGTTGCCTGTTTTAAGAAAATTTATGACAGCCATTTAAATCGGTGTCACCAGCAGTTGATCACACGTCACTTAGCCCTCCAACAATAGCCTGAGCCACAGTCTGGCCCTTCCGACGCAGATAACGACAACGGCGACAGCTTCTGTTATCTCTGCAACTGATTTTGAGGACTTCCTCAGTGAGCTTGCTGAAAAAGAACATTAATGCAGCAGCAGCATGATGCACCGTAGGTTAGTGCGCCGAAACCTCTACCCATCTCTCATTGACATAAACATTGTCATCAGTAGGATTAAGGTAAATGCTTTTCATTATTGTTTATCATACTAGGATGTGTAATGTCTTTTAATATTGTTTATAATCATTATAAGATATGCAATACATACTTTTGAGACAGGATGTTAGTGTTATGTGGTGTTAAGAGGGGTTCCAGTAATGTTATACTAGGCTACCTGACATCATGGCAGAATCAGATATATTTTTCCCCATAAGGTGTGTTTTTTAACACGTTTTTCCAACTCACGGCATGAATTCAGAAGGAAATTACCGTGAGTTAGGCGAGTGTAGTGTAGTTAGAGAGACGTACAGTCACTTGACTAATGTAAGAGTAGCATTTCATTACATGGATGTGATGATGAAAAAATTGGTAATGGCTATGATCTGCCCCAGGTTAGAATATGGGGCATTAGTGTGGTCCCCACACAAAAAGAAAGAAATAAACAAGTTTGAGAGAATACGAAGAACAGCAACCAACATGTTCCCTAGCCTGGCAGATCTGTCGTATGGAGAGAGGCTGGAAAAGGTGGAGTTGCCCTCCTTAGAAGAGAGGAGAGAGAGGGGCAACATGATTGCGGTAGTTAGGGTCATGATGGAAGTGGATAAAATTGACAGAAAAGATCTGTTTGTATGAGAAGGGAGAGTAACAAGAGGACACGAAATGAAACTGAAAAAGCCAAGCTGCTTGAAGGATGTCAAGAAATATAGTTTTCTGTATAGATGCATAGACTTGTGGAATAGCCTGGACAAAGAGATTGTCCAGTCTAAAAACTTAAACAAGTTCAAAGCAAAATTTGACTTACTAAGAAACAGAGACAGGACCCCATGAGTGTAGGTCATTTCCTGTATATCACAACTAGTAAACACACACACACACACATACACACACACACACACACACACACATACACACACACACATACAAGTTGAGGAAAAGTAGATGTCTTAATGATCTCAAAAGGTTCAGTTTCCCGAACAGAAGCATAAGTATTTGGAATGACTTAGATGAAGAGGTGGTGCAGGCGAAAAACATTCATGTATTTAAAACTAGATTAGATGAATGTAGATATGGAGATGGGACAGCACGAGCTTAGCTCAATTCTTGTATACTACAAGTAGGTAAATACATGCTCACTCACTCATTCAAACACACACACACACACACACACACACACACATACACACACACACACATACACACACACACACACACACACACACACACACACACAGAGTGGCAGCCTCAGCGAGAAGACGTGTTTCAAACCGCCTCAACAAACCCTAAGTAGTTTTCAGGAATTGTCCTGTCTCCAGTCTTGTTAATAATTTTGAGTATTGCAAGTTATTATAGTCTATCAAAAATGTAAAGAACAGTTGTCATTAAGTATACATGAATGTTTTTATAGGAATTTTGGGAACAGCTGTTCAGTTTAGTACTGTAACCGACCTTAAAGATGGCCGACCAGGTAAACACTCGAGAACCGGAATTCCCAGGATTTGACAGTGAAACAAATGTAATGGACCTGGTTAAAACATTGATTATGAGAATTAGTGGTCTAGAAAAGAAAGTGGAGGATCTAGTATCAAGAGACATGCCTGAAAAGACCGAAAATACTATACAGAGTTTGATACAGGCCAATGAGACAGCGAACCAGGAGATCCAGAATTTAAAACGAGAAAATATTGAATTACGGAGAAAACTAGAAGAAAGCAGTAACCAAACAGAGAAGGTAAGTAGTGTGTTAGAAGAGCAAAAGGCAAAATGGGCACATGTGGAAGAAGAACAGAAAGAAGTAGTCAGTTTAAGGGAAATTATTCAGGAAGAAAGGGAAATGAACAAGAAAAAAATGGAAGAAAATGTAGTGAAAATATTGAAGAAAAAAGAGAAAATAGTGAGAGAAACAGTAGAAAGGAACAGATGTGTGATAATATTTGGAAACAGGGAAGAAGAAGAAAAAGTTAGGTCTGTGAGACTCGAGAGAGACTCAAATCAGGTGAGGCAAATATTGGACAAGATCGATCCCGAAGGAAACAAGTGGGAAAAAGAAATTGAGGAAGTAAGGAGGATAGGGCCATATAAGAAAGGGGAAGCAAGACCAATGAGAGTTAAGATGTCTTCAGAAAGTGTTGTAAATGACATACTTAAGGTGACCTGGAAACTAAGTAAAGAGGCAGGAATGGAAAATATTATAGTAAGAAAAGACTTGAATGAAGAAGAAAGAGAAGTCTTAAAATCTTTGAAGGACCAAGTAAAGGAAAAAAATGACAGGAGGACAGAGGAAGAACGTAAAACTTTTTTTTGGAGAGTGATGGATATGAAGGCAAGGAAGTGGTATGTGAAGAACTAGACGTGAAGGAAACAAAGGGGATGGATATGAATATGAAAAAGAGAAGAACGAGTAAAGATAACAACAGTGCAGCAAATCTGAGCATCATGTATAGTAACGTAGATGGATTAATATCTAAGAAAGGGGAAATTGGAGACTACTTAAATGAAAATAAACCTGAAATTGTTTGCCTAGTAGAGACTAAATTGCCCCGAGATGTCGATATAAAATTATTTGGCTGGAATAATTATAAGATTTGGAGGAAGGACAGAGAAGGCAAATATGGGGGAGGAATAGTGATATTAACCCATAATGACCTAAGAGTAAAGAATATAGAAATTGAAAATACTAAGGCTGAACTTTTGGGAGTTGAAATAGAGGACAATTATGGAGAAAAAACGGATGTAATAGTTTTTTATATGCCCCCCAAAACTAGGGCATGGACAAAGGAAGATTACGAACAGTTAATAAGTGAATCCATTATTAGGCTAGAAATGTTAATTGAACGAAGAAATAGAATAATATTAATGGGAGATTTTAACTGTAGAGAAGTTGATTGGGAAAGTATGGATGCTGGGAACAATGAAGAATCATGGGGAAATAAATTAATGGAATTGATGATGGAAAACATGTTAACCCAGTTGATCAAAGAAAACACAAGGATTAGGGGTGTTGATGAACCATCCAGGCTTGACCTATTATTCACAAAGGACCGAAATGATGTGAGGAACATAACCTACCATTGCCCCTTTGGTAAAAGTGATCATCTGGTAATTGAGATGGATGTGGTAGGAGTGAGGGAAGGAGAAAGAGATGAAAAACACAGAGAAAATAGATACAATTATGGGAAGGCAGACTTTGCTTCCCTGAGAAACTTTTTCCAAAATGTAGAATGGAGTAAAATGAATATGATCACAAATGTTGATGAGAAATATGAGTTTTTGATAGAAGTATATAAAACAGGAGTTACTAAGTATGTCCCAAAATTTTCTGCAGCTATGGAAAGGAAGAAAGAATGGTTTAACAACAGATGTAGGATGGCACAAGAGGCAAGAAAAAAAGCATGGAAGAAAGTGAGAAGAAGGTATAGTGAAAGGGCCTGGGAGGAGTACAAGCAGGTTAGAAATGAATATGTAAGGATACGGAGAGAAGAGGAAAGGAAATACGAAAAAGATATTGTATCTAACTGTAAAAAAGAGCCAAAGCTATTTTATAGGTTTGTAAATGGCAAAATGAAAGTTAAGGACAGTATAATACGACTGAGGGATGGAGATGAAACATACGAAAGAGAGGAAGACTTGTGTGAAATAATGAACAACAAGCTACAGTCGGTTTATGTATTGGAAGACGAATTTAGGGAGCCTGAAATGGAACCCAGGCTGACGAGAATGACCGAAATTACAGTTGACATGGATGAGGTGCTACAGCTGATGAAGGATTTGGATGTGAGAAAAGCAATGGGACCAGATGGTGTGGCTGGATGGATCCTGAAGGAATGTGCCGACCAGTTAGTGTGGCCAGTTTATGTCATTATCAAAACCTCGCTTGAAAAGGGACAGGTACCTAAAGATTGGAAAAGAGCAAGTATTGTGCCTAACTTTAAGGGAGGAGATAGGGAGGATCCACTTAATTATAGACCTGTGTCACTTACTAGTATTGTTTGTAAAATCTGTGAGAAAGTTATTAGAAAAAGATGGATAAAGTATTTAGAAGAAAATGAAGTGATAACACCAAGACAGTTTGGTTTTTGGGAAGGAAGATCATGTATTACTAACCTACTAAGTTTCTACAGTAGGGTAACAGATGTCATACAGGAGAGAGAGGGATGGGCAGACTGTGTCTATCTGGATCTTAAGAAAGCATTTGACAGGGTACCCTATAAGAGACTACTGTGGAAGTTGAGGACATTTGGAGGGGTGCATGGGAAACTATTAAAGTGGATGGGAGATTATTTGATAGGAAGGCAGATGAGAACAGTAATAAGAGACAAGGCATCACAATGGAGAAATGTGACTAGTGGAGTACCCCAGGGCTCTGTCTTGGCCCCAGTAATGTTTCTGATATATGTAAATGATTTGCCAGAGGGTTTGAATAGTTACATGAGTATGTTTGCAGATGATGCTAAAATTATGAAACATATTAAATGTATTGATAGTTGTAAAGAACTGCAAGAGGACTTGGACAAAATACACGGCTGGAGCCAGACTTGGAAAATGGACTTTAATGCCAAGAAGTGTCATGTATTAGAAATGGGTATAAGTGAAAGAAGACCACACTGGACATATAAAATGGGCAATGAGATGATTAGTAAAAGAAAGGATGAGAAAGATTTGGGAGTGATTATTCGGGATGACTTGTCACCAGAAAAGCATATAAATAAAATTATTGGGGGAACTTATGGATTACTGACCAACATGAGAGTGGCTTTTAATTATATGGATGAAGATATGTTGAGGGAGTTGATAGTGACCATGATAAGACCAAGACTAGAGTATGCGACGGTGGTATGGTCACCTCATTTGAAGAAGCATATTGATAAACTAGAAAGGGTCCAACGGATGGCAACGAAGATGATACCGTGTTTAAGGGAACTCACCTACGAGGAGAGATTGGAAAAACTGAAGTTACCAACATTGCACGAGAGAAGGGAAAGAGGTGACTTGATCACGATATTTAGAAATGTAAGAGAATTGGAAAGGGTGGATAGAGAGGATCTTTTTGTGTTGGATGATGGAAGAACAAGAGGTCATGGCTTCAAGTTGAGGAAAAGTAGATGTCTTAATGATCTCAAAAAGTTCAGTTTCCCGAATAGAAGCATAAGTATTTGGAATGACTTAGACGAAGAGGTGGTGCAGGCGAAAAACATTCATGTATTTAAAACTAGATTAGATGAATGTAGATATGGAGACGGGACAACACGAGCTTAGCTCAATTCCTGTATACTACAAATAGGTAAATACAAATAGGTAAATACACACACACACACACTCTGCTCCCATACCACCACCACAGTTGGGTACATGACGCAATCTAACGTTTCATAGCCAGTCCTGGGCGAATGGCAAGTGGTTACCATAAGGACAATGTACAATATTTTTTTTTGATGAACTTTTAACCATACTTTTAACCATACTTCCAGTGGCAGAAGGTGTTCCCATCCATGGCCACATGATTGAGTATGGGTGTTGGTGAAAACAGTGTTATCCAACAAAAACGCATTTGTGAACCCCTTCTGTCACATGGCCCCTCATATATTATTTGGAAGATGCTTTAATAAAACTAGCAGCTATAACAAATCATTTGTGGTGCTTATAAAGAATGTGTTATTACAGTAGTTGCATTACTTTACTATATTTACATACACAGTATTTTGCAACAAAACAAAGACCCATTAGTCGCCAATAACACGTTATTATCCTGCAGACCCTCAGTCCTAAGAGTGCCAGATAAAAAGACTAAGAAAAAAATGTATCAAATCTTGAACTCAGTGCTAAACTATAGTGCACTGCAGGCACAACCGTTCTGGGAAAGAAAAATGATAAAACATATTTAGCTCCGTAACT
>JAGKTI010010893.1:0-27556 GCA_018397915.1 Birgus latro
TGTTAAATCTAATTGAGCAATAATGGCAGGAATAGAAGTATGCCATAATACTGAAGGAGCTGAGGATGTCAGCTTCACATATCAGTTAACCTTAATTAACCGGATCACTCAGATGATGAAGGGCATAGAAAATTAACCTTTTGAATTACAGTACATACCATTTTCCTTGTGGTTCACATCCTCTTCCTCTTCTTACATAACACATGAAATGATATCAGGTTTATTGGTAAGTTACCATGGAAACCTTAGTATTTATTTGTACTGTCTAGAACACTGTAGCTTTCTAAATTTTCTTGAAGAAGACAGTACCTGTTAGTATTATCATGAAGAAGACTGTTACATTAATTATTGATTACATATACATATCCAGTTGTTGAAAGGGATGAAACATTATATCGTAAATTTCTGAAAAAGACCAAAAATTTTTGCCGTGCAGAGAATTGCAGTGTACTGTATTTCTTAGAGCCGGTTTGTGCTTTGTGAACCTTTAACTCATATTTATTGTTCTCTTTAATTTAGATATGCCTTATAATATACTGTATTTTATCTCAGAACTAAGCTATTACTTACGTACTGGTAATCATAAACTTTCTCGTAAAGAAGAAAATGTTCAGTAGGATAGGATAAAGAATTGCAAGAAAAATTAAATGTTGGTATGGTAACAAAACAAAACCTGTGAATGAGGCTGTTTGATCAAAGACAGGAACTGATCATTGTTCTTGTTTATGCAGATGGTATGTGATGATGAGAGTGACCTGGAGGGTGGAGGAGAGAAGGACCAGGAGGTAGGAGAAGTGCGGGTTACCTCTGAAACTGTCCCTAAACCAGGTAAAGTAGCCTCTCTTCAGCGCCGCTTTGAGAATCCCCCCACCTCCTCTTCACGCCATGTCAGTTCCATCAATACTTCCTGCCGTGCAGCTCTAAACTCCTCTTCAGCTTCAGTCTCTGCTCGACCTCCCCAAGACTCCCGCCCAGCCAAAGATAGTGATTCATCGGGTTACGACAGTCTGCGCTCCAATACATCTGGCCAAGAGCTGGATGCAAGGTTGGCCATGGCCCTGGAGGAGAATGACAGAATGTTTCGTACTTTTGAGAGGAGCAAAGTATCAGCCAGTGGTGGTTGTAGAAGTGGTAATAGTGAGGCTAAAAGTAGTAAAAATATTAGTAGTGGTGGTGGCACTAGTAGTGAGGGAAGATGTGATAAAACTGGTGGTAGTGGTGGTGGTAAATGTAGTAGAAACAGTAGTGGTAGTGAGGAACATGCATCAATCATATCCCAAATGAGGTCTTACGGGTCAAACCATACTAGGCATGGTTATCACTCTTTGCAACGGCCCTCAACCTTGCAGCGACAAGCCACTGTTCCTGCCAGTCGTGCTGAGAGTGGCCAGGAGGATGATTCCCCACCACCTCCACCCCCTCGCACACCCATTACTCGCACAGGAACCCTCACACATCCTAGAAAAGTTGTTACTGGTATCAACTCTGCTGGCCCCAGAATTCAAAGATCAATGTCTGTAAGTACTGGAAACCTGGCAAAGTCTGCCTCACAAGGGGATGTCACTCTTCATCATGGCATGAGATCACCTGCTAGATCACCAGGCAAGTCCTCAGCCTCCAGTGAAGATGTGACTCTTCCTCCCAGCCTTATATCACCCTCCAAGAGCTCTTCCTCCACAGAAGATGTGAGAGGGAGCAAAGCATCCCCAGGATCACCCTCCAAACAGAGTATGGCCTCCAGCAATGACTCTCTCACATCCTCCTCAAGTGTGGTGACAGTCAAGTCAGCCTCACTCGGTAGCCTTGACCAAGAAGAGGACTCGCAGCCCCCAGAGCTGCCTCCTAGAACTCCCTCTAAACCTACCACCCGGCCACCTCTTCCCCGCACTTCCTCGCAGGTGAGCAGTGTAAAGGTAATTTTCACTCACATAATTAGTACCTATACTCGTTGGAACATTGGATCAGTGTCTCCTTTGCCAGCAAAATCAGTTATCACCCTCTTCACTCCAGACAGACCTGAAGCTAAAACACACCTGCATGCCTTCCTCTTTAACCTATCACTTCCACTGGAGAGACTTCTCTCAAATTGTAGGACTTACATTGGACTCTCAGAAGATGTGCAGGGGCATCTCGTAAACTCACTCCTGCAAAAACACTCACCAAAACTACCTTTGAATGGCAGAAAAAATAACTGAAAACAGTCAGCAAGCAGCTCATTTGTATTATAATGAGTTTTCCAAACTCAATTTAGGCTATTTTTTAACATGGAGAAATCTTCAAAAAGCACAAAACAAATCTTCAGGAATAATAACAGAGACCATAAATATACATCACATGCACCAAGAGACAAAAGTACTCCCATCAGTCAAGGTACACAATTCAGTGCTGTCAGCACAGGAGCCACCTTATTCATGTGTTGTTGAACCATTCCTTACCACAAAAAAGCAAAAACAAGCTCTCAACACTACACAGAATGCATCACAACACCCATCTTTTGCCGTTGAACACTACATTTCACAAGCATATTCACAAACATTGCCACCATAGCCATCCAAATCCTCCAGCTAAACAGAACATCCATCATGAACCTAGCCAGACAGCCATCCCTCAAAAATTACCCCTCCAGAGAGAGAGAGAGAGAGAGAGAGAAAGTTCACATAGCCAGACTGTGATGTTGGTATCACCTTTATACCTTCTTTGGTAACATTGCTATATAAAATACGACTCGCAAACATTCCTCTAGGCTTTTACTGTAATGCAACACCTACACCACAACACACTTGCACACTTCATGTATTTCACCATCACAGCACAGACAATCCTTGAACATAACAAAGATCTTTGGGAGTTCCGTGTTGAAGTAGCCAGCCGGTTTTTTGTGGTTCACAGAGTCACATCCAAATGAGTCTGGGTCACAACAATAATACACATATAAGGAATCATGATCCAAACACTGGAAAAAGAAAACTCTGCAGTAAGAGGGATAAGTGCCTTATGATAAGGGCTGTACATCCATTTACTCATCTCATAAACTTTTAAAATTTGGGAGTCTATCTCGCCATTTATACTATGTATGCCATTCACAGCCTGTGACAGACTGTAGGAAACTGCCATTCTGCCTGTTGTCCAGTTAAAAATAAGGGTTTGTCATTTGTCAGTTTGTCTGTTTCTTCAGTATTTATACAGTAATCCTTGAGAACTGTATTTCAGTGCAGTTTTGCATACTCCAGTGAGGTCTCTAAACACCATCCTTACAATAGTGTTGCCAGAACAATAAGAGCATAAGAAAGTGTGATACTCTTCAGAATTTGAGCAATTTTCTTTCATTTATATATTTACAGTATATAACATGATGCTATATCAGATTCATTACATATGAGTAGATGGCAAACAAATCCTCAGAGTGAGTTCAGTCTAAAATCATCAGTGCAACAAATATGAGAGTAAGAAGGAATAGCACAGCAGCCATTAGAATTTAGTAAAGAAAGCTGGAAAAGACTTTGCTCCTGCATGAACCCATCTACCTCATTTCTGAGTTGCACTGATTGTCAGTAATGGCTAGAAGTTGAACTGTGTTGTATTACTGTTTGACAAACAGAAGTACCTTCCTGGTATTATTAAAACTCTCATCAGCACCCCCAGGTGTGATATTGGGAAGTAAAGATGAATCCTTGCGCCTTGACGAGCCTGAAGCTGTTCATCAGTAATTTTGGATGATTTTTTTTTCCTAGACAGCTCCTAGATTTTATAATAAACTGCTAGTATCCTTGAAGCAATTGACATCATTGAATCTTTTAAGGGGGCAGCTCAAGACCCTTTTCTTTTCATGTACTTACGAGTATGATCTGGAGAGAGGTATTGTGATGGACGATTTTAGGGTTTAATTGCTGCCGCTCATAGTGATTAAGTTTGTATTGTATATGAGTGATGTCATAGCTCTCATAATTGTTGCTGTTGTTGTGCTACCCCAGTCTGTCTGATAGAGCAGACCCATCAACTGCAGGCAAGTAGCTGCCCCTGCATAGCCATCTCGTGCAGTGACTGACGTTCCCATGCAGCTGACAGTGCGATTAGTGTGGAAGTTTGGTTCCTGAGTAGACGCAGCATTTCCGTCTCTCCACTCAGTTAACAGGGACACAGTAGGAGACTCATCACCCCATTATTTGGCTATATGGTTACCACCCAGCCTTTTGGTTTCTTTAGTTACAGGAAACCATTTGTTTTGTCACTCAGTGTAGAACCACCTGAAATGGAAAGATTACCAAAATGACAGGAAGGATGGTAGAAATAGGAAGAGAGAACAGACACAGAAATTGAATGCTAGACATGAAGGAAGAAATAGGCAGCACAACATCAAGTGTAAAGGTGTTGAGCACAGTGCTAGGCAGGTGTGCAAGTACTTGTGCAAAGCGCAATTGTGCACCCTTGCGCTTCGGTGAATATTGTTTGCACATTGTGCACCGCATGAGACCATGCGCAATATTGCACTTTTGCACATGAAAGGGCAGGTGCTCAAGCGCAAATTTAGTTGTGCTTCCATAAATGAATTTGCACTTGCACACCTGCCTTGCGCACCTTCTACAGGACACGTGGTCTTGGGAGCTGCCCGTATGGCTGGACAAGGGATGCGGGAGGCTTGGGCAGGTCGCGAGGGCTGGATTGTTGGGGGGAGGTGGGAGGGTAGTAGCATTTCTTAAAATGCTTCAACAGAGATAATGTATTTTAATGTTTTTTAAATTATTATTATTAATAAAAATTAATCAATAAGAAATACATTATTTACCGTATTAAGAGTGGCATATGCAATTCCTTACAAAAATCATTCAAAGATATTTAAATATCCACAGCCTAGTAATTTATTAGGCTGCAGATATTTGATTTAAATAATATGTTTTAATGATTTTTGCAAGGAATTGCAGATGCTGTTGTATATCTATATTAAATTATTAAATAAAACGTCCTGAGAAAATGCAGATAAAAGTAAAACTGGCAGCGTCACAGCCTTTGTTTCCCTGTCCCTCTCCTCTTCGCTCACTTGTCTATATGAACTTCCATGAGTTAACAATGCATTGCTCTGGTCGTACTACCTTATTTACTTTGTGTGAAGTAATTTGTCAGTAATGGATGCCCCCAGTACCAGGAGTACCGGCTGTACTGCCCAGTCTTGCCAGCCAGATGCGGAGTGTGAAATTCAAATGACTGAGAGAGTGGAAATAAATTAGTTATTTGAGAGGAGCATGTCGAAACAGACTGACAGATGAAGTGAAGGATCGTTGTGGTGTGGATGTGGATGTGATAGGAAGCGTTAGGAGAAACTCATTAAGGTGTTTTGGCCATATGGAGAGGATGGAGAGTAACGAGGAGAGTGTATTTGAGTGAGAGGGAGGGGGAGGCAAGGATGAGATGGAGAAATGGAGTGGAGAGGTATATGAGAGAGGGGGGTGTGAGCTGGGAGCAGGGTAGTGAAATGGCGGGGGACAGGATGACATGGAGGTGATTTGTTGTGGCCAATGGCCACCCCTTATGGGAGTAAGGCATCTGGCAATAGATAGAATAATAATAAATAAAAGTAAGTATGCTAATGTATTTAAATATCTCAATATTTTACAGTAATTCCCACAAATATATGCAAATGGTTTTGAAACATTGCTCAAGCTAAATATTAGATTGCACACTTGTGCAAGTTACAGATATTGGTAATAATAATAATAAATAAAAGGAAGTTAGTATGCTAATTTAGGTAAATATCTCAATATTTTACAGTAATTCCCACGAATATATGCAAATGGTTTGCGCTTGCGCTTTGCGACATTGCGCAAGCTAAATATTAGTCAGATTGCGCACTTTGCACTTGCGCAAGGTAGTGAACTGTAGATTGCGCATTGCACTTGTGCAAGGTCCTTTTTCGTTTGCGCTGCCCACCACTGGTTGAGCACAAATGAATTTCTGTATGGAAGAACTGGTGCTTTTGAGAAACAAAAACCTGAGTATCCTCCTTCTCCTCCTCCTTCCATGTTATTTACTATTATTATTATTGTTATTATTATTATTATTATTATTTATATTATTAATATTGGTCTAACAGGCTGCTGGTGCTGTAGCTGATTTAGCTAATGACAATTCATATGCATACAGTGAAGAAGTTGATGGATTCGTAGACAGTCACAGCGATAAATTGTGGGAATTTTTTATTTACTCGCTTCGAACAGGCTTTCCCCTGTTTCTTGTTCTTTCTCACTGAGACTCATTACAGTCTTAGGATGTAGGCTTTCCCCTGTATCTTGTTCTTTCTCGCTTAGACTCATTACAGTCTTAGGATGGGAAGTCCATTCTCTGTCTTATTTAACTACACTTGATGTTTCTGAACTGTCTGATTGGATGACCTGTCCTTTAAGGGGAATATTAATCCATCCATCCATCATCCAATCCTATGCCACCCCACAAGGAGCGCAGGAGCCCGGGGCTAGGCAAGTTGGTCCTGACATCCAAGATGAGAGTGACCATCCTCACTCATCCCTGAGTGGCATTCCGTGAGCAATAAACGCCAGCAACCCCTTGGATATAAACAACTAAGCCAAAACTACCCACGATCTGTCTGTCTGTTGCTTGATGCTTTAATCCCATAAGGGGTGGCCACAAACAAATCGCCTCTATGTTGCCCTGTCCCCCACATTTCACTGCCCTGCTTCGAGTTCACACACCCCTTTCTCATATACCTCTCCACTCCATCCCTCCATCTCATCCTTGGCCTCTCCCTCCCTCTCCCCCTCTCCACCTCACTCACATACACTCTCCTCATCAGTCTCTAGCTCATCATCCTCTCTATGTGGCCAAACCACCTCAGTGTATTTCTCCTAACGCTTTCTGTCACATCCACATTCACATCATAATGCTCCTTCACTTCCTCATTTGTTGGTCTGTCTCTCCATGTGATTCCACATGCTCTTCTCAAATAACTCATTTCCACCGCTCTCAGTCTTGACTTGTGTTTCTCCAGTAAGGTCCATGCTTCACTTCCGTTGGTATCACAATACCTATTATCATGCAGCAACTTTCTTACTTCCTTGCTCACTTCCCTGTTTCTTATCACTGCTTTAAAGTACCAGCAACCTTTCTTCCTTGTTGTACCCTTTTAAGCACTTCAACCTCCAAACTTCCATCCTTACTCATCACACTATCCAAGTACTTAAATGCACTCACATTTTCTATTTCCTCCTCATCCAGCCTCACTGTACATTCAGTGACTTCATTTCTGTCGAAGACCATAACTTCCATGCATTCACCTTTAGAT
This sequence comes from Birgus latro, assembly GCA_018397915.1. Lineage (NCBI taxonomy): Eukaryota > Metazoa > Arthropoda > Malacostraca > Decapoda > Coenobitidae > Birgus > Birgus latro. The sequence goes on from JAGKTI010010893.1 coordinate 7,292, forward strand.
TCCGTTTCTTACACACACTTCCAAACTCATTCACCAAGCCTTGCAGCTCTCCTTCGTCTTCACTTAACAACACAGTATCATCTGCAAACAACAATACAGGGAGTTTCCAAACACAGCCCTCTCTCATTAGGGCCGCTTTAACATCCACTGCCCTACCTTGTACTGTATCTTTTTTATAACCCCATCCATGTGCAGATTGAACATCCATGAAGACATGACATCATTGTTTCAGTCCAACCTTCAAATAGAAAAATTCACTCAGTTCACTGTCCACCTGCACTGCAGCCTTAACACCCTCATACATACTATTCACGGCATTCAACAACTTGCCATTTACTCTCTATATTGGTAATACTTTTCACAGTCCTTATCTATCCACCCTGTCATATGCTTTCTCCAAATCCATGAGGCCCACATACAACTTTTCTCTAGAAACTTTTTCATGAAAGACCTGAGAATGAACATCTGATTGTAATAATAACCGAACTGAAACTTAACAAATTAATCACTGGTCTGGCTGAGATTCGATCTCAGGCCTTCGCGCTCCACATGCGTGCAAGTCACCACCAAGCCAACCAAAGGATCCCCGCTTTGCCTCTGGGCCACATGGGCTTTTATAGACCCCATTACGTGATCTACACAACCTCTCCCTTTCCTAAAACCTCACTGTTCTTCTCCAACTAATTCCTCTGTTATTTCTCTAACACTGTCAATAAGTATTGTACCATATACTTTTCCTGTTACACTAAGAAGACAAATGCCCCTATGATTACCACACACTTCTTTTTCCCTTTTTCCTTTGTACATGGGAGTAATTATACTTCCAATCCTCCGGGACTTTACCTTCCTCCCAGGCCAATCGTTACATCTTCTACATCCATTCTGCTACTATCTCTTCCCCATGCCTTAGCATTTCACCACACACTCCATCAATTCCTGGGGCTTTCCTGATTTCGACTTTCTTCATTGCTTCCACAATTCCATCCTACTGATTTCTTCCTCTCTTTTCACATCCCTCCTTCTCCCAGCCATTCCTCACTCACTTATACTTGCATTACTTTCATTCTCTATGTTCAACAATTCCTTAAAGTGTTCTCTTCATCTGCACACTTTTTCCCCCTTCACTAGCAATCTACCATTTTTATCTTTCACTCCCCAACTATCTTCTTTATCATCCTGTCTGATTCTCTTTACTTCATTCCAGAATGTTTTCTTACATTCCCTTCACTTTACACTCGAATTCCTTCCAAATTCCTCATCCACTCTCATCATACTCTTTATTAATCTTTTCACCTCTCTCTTCCTCTATACATACAACCCTTTCTTCCGTCTCTCAGTTTCCTCCAAGCCCCTGTTTCTCATCCACTCACTATATGGTTTCTTCTTTTGTGCCACAGCCTGTCTCACCTCTTCATTCCACCATGCTGTTCCTTACACCCCCCTTTCACCTTCTCTTCATCTTACACACCACCTCACATGCTGCACAGATTTCTTCTGTGAATGCTTTACACACAACTTCTACATCCCCCATCTGCTCCAAATCACATTTACACAATCACTTCTTCGCTTCTCTCATATATTCTGTCTTTTTTCCATCCTCTTGCAACCTTCCTACCCTCCTTGTATGAACTGCTTCCTTTTATCCTTCCCTTCTTCTATTCATCCATTTCATTTGAACCTTGACTTTCACCACCACCAAGTGGTGGTCAGAAAGTCCTCTCCCCCAACCTTTATATGCTCATGCATCCAGTACACACCTTCTCATTCTATTATCCACACACTCATAATCAGTCATTCCCTTCCACTCATTCAGTTCACCACCCACCCTTCTCATCACTTGCCACATATATCTGTGGATCTTTTTGTGTCTAAAGAGGGTATTGGCCATCACCAACCCCCTCCCAGCACAAATGTCCATGAGCACTGCCATCCACCTTCACATTCACTATTTTTTCGTTCATATCTCCAATCAAAAACATTCTCTCATTCCTTTCAAACTTTTCCATGCACGTTTCCACATTTGTCCAGAACTCCTCTTTCACCCTACTTGCACAATCTTGCATTGGCACATACACAAACACAATTGGCCACATTTATAGTCCAACTTTTAGCCCGTCACGTCCCAACCGATTTCCCACCTCCGATACCCCCCAGTCCCGAGCAATTTCGGAATTTATTTTTTTTGGCTCAAACCTTCGCTTTTGGTGAGAAACCGAGAATTCATAGAGAAATTGCCCTCCTGAAGCTATAAATGGTGCTACAGGTGATGAATCAGCCTTACGTTTTCCCTCTTCCTCAGGGTACCTGGCTAAAGAAAATGAACTATGGAAGGGTTAAGTAATTCAAGCCACTTTAAATTACGTATTTATTTATTTATTTGGTACGAATTTATATGTAGTACAAGACTACATTGGTTTTCACACTTATAGGCAGTAGAAGCATTGTTCAGTCACCAAACACATCCACATATGACACCTTCCTTTATGACATTATCACTTCACCACTTCTGTTTGTTTCTTGCTCTAGCTTCTTTATTTCGTTGTCCTCCACCTCAGGGATCACTTTCACCTTGAATTTCGTCATTGGAGACACCGTGGGGCAACATGTCTTTACTGGCCAGGTCACTGCTAACAGGTGAATTGCCAAATGTGGGGGGGAGGGGGGGTCAGGTGGGGCCAGGCAGTATCCCCACTTGACAGCAGATAGAGGAAGGTCTCCCACATATGGCTACCCAAAATAACCCATGAAACGTTGAAAATTGTGCAAATTATGACCCTTGCAATTGCGCAACTTACCCATATGTCGATGTGTCTAGCTGTGACAAAATGTTGTGACGTACTCATATGTCGACTGGACGCCTCAGGTTAATCTTACCCACACAATCCTTGAGCCAACTGATCCATACTCTCTCATATTTTCCTTCCATCTCTTCCACACAACAGTACGCACTTCTTCTTTTGCCTTTTCATTCTTGCCCACTTCCACGCATATACCCCATCCATACTTCCATTGTCTCATACTCTCACCTCTCCATTCAGTCTCAGTTATTCCACATACATCCACTTTTGCACCTTCAAACACCTGGACAGTTTCTCTCTCTCTCACCTCATTATTCACACCCACATGATACTTATATATTTATTGGTCATTCTAGTTTATCTGTGTACTTATTTCCTGATGATGGATCATGAGGGGGATGGACTTAGAAAAAAAACATATCCTGACACACAGATAATGGATTGGACACTCTGATTCCCTGATTTGCAGTAATGGCTCCAAGACCTAAAAATGATCCTTCGCATTCTGTCCTCATTATCTTGGCTTGTAGTCAACAGAAGTCAAATAAAAATAACTGTTGCACAAAAGCAAATGTATCTAACACAAATATTTCAATGAGAGTAATTGAACGTCATTGTACAATACATGGTATGTCAACTCTTTTTCACACCTGTTAGCTTGCGCCACTTATCGTCACTTTGTGACCTTCACATTTCACCATACTGAGGAGCATTCAAGCAAAAATAGACTTAATTTAAAAACACAGTTGGGAAAATTATTATCAGGTAAGCTACACAGATTATTCCAGCAGTAGAATATCAACTGTTGGCGAATCTTTGTAAGTAATTTGATGAAAATGTTTGGTAATGTTTCATGCAGTGTTTCTGCATCAACCCCCATGGCCCAGATTGGTGACTAGTCAGCAAGTCATTGATGTGGTGCACAATAGATACACATTAACCCCTTAACTGCGGGTCGTCACTTTCGTGACGGTCGGGTGCAATGAATCATACCGCAGGGCGTCACTTGAGTGACTGTTATTTTTAAATTGCCCGGGCTTTCAGGTGGTGACATGTATCATCTATCAGCATTGCCAATGTCCAACAATAGTCAGAGCTGCTAATGTCATCAGTACTCCCATCCATTGTTGACAATTTAGCCATTTTCCCCCATTCTAGACTCCCCTCCATTACCCTCTTGTGTCGTCTGCTCAGCCGCTTTGCGCTAAGTAAATCTTCCCCGGATTTTTCCACTGTTTTCATCCATTGAAATGAGCCCTACGCCCTATTCTTATACAAAATAATATATATATATATATATATATATATATATATATATATATATATATATAAAATAAGTTAATTGATAGTGCCATACACCTGGAATTGGCTAATTATCACTTGGCAATATCCAACCTGCACTCGTTCGCTAATTTCCCCTGCTTTTTTTCCCCGTGAATTATGCCGTATGAGCTACTCTTGTAATATAATTGTATATAAGAAAGGAAGGGAGAAACATAAGTGATATTTATATTCACCTGGAACTACCTAATTTATTATGTATTGTCTAGATTTCCTATGACTTATTTCGTAGCATATACATTAGCAGCTGACATTTTCAACTCTTGGCTACCGAGATACAGTCAGTTTGCTCTTGTCCTTCACGGAGAAATGACGCCTCTCCATTTCTGCCACTTTTGTGCCTATTATAAAAGGCCCTGTGACCTCTACCCCTACTAAACATTGTGTGGGAAGCAGTAAAAGACTGTAGATATATATAAGTGTAATAAAATACTAGATATAATAAAGTGTGAGTGTGTATATGAGTAAGAAATGACAGAATACCAGCGGCGAATTAGCGCGAGTGGGAGGCTTGTACGCGCTTGTATTTTACATTGCTTTCACAGTGTTTTTTTTTTTTTTAGTATGGGTTCCAAACTACTTGGAAATCATTGAATATTGTTTCTAGTGATAATATGTGACAGTGGTATTCAGGTTAGGGAATGTCAGGAAGTGTAAAGTGGAGACTTAGTTACCCAACTTCAGAAGTCTCCACAAGTCCTACGGTAGTCTATAAATGCTAAAAAAAACATCCCAGGAGAAAGCTGAAGGTTTGTGCCATATGCATATATAATTATAATATTCTAGGACTAATAACTGATTTTTGGCAAATATTTTTAAAAAGTCAGTCGGAGCGCGAATATCCCCGTGGGAAGGGCCCGGTGCACCTCCGAGAACCCCGCGGTGTAGGGGTTAAATACAGAGATCGCTAAGAAATTGCAAAAGACTCAATTGACCCAAACCAGTTTTAAAGTTAGCTTTCATGAGGTCTCATAGCCAAAGCTGCAAGTGTCCAGCCTTACTGGAGGAAAATCAATAGTGTAGGTCCTGAGCTGGGTGATGTAATAACTTTCCTTGACTTTTAGGGCAATGCCGATGAAAGTGTAGGCAAACTATTAATATGATCATGAACACATTGTGCCTTCAGTTACCAGGCTAAATGCTTCTCACCTAGTCCACAGATACTCAAGGAGGCTTTCTTACACACACATGACTCATTATTATTATACTTGATTGTATAAGTCACAGTATCACTGTCTGGGACTTTGCGGGTGTACTGGTACAGTATTTGGTTACTGAGTGATTGCCAGTACAGTATGCCATTTATTTTAGTCAGCAAGACCCAAGCAATTTTCTACCTCTGCCTCAGTTACAGGCCTTGTCAGCTTCTCGAAGCATGCATTATTACATTCAGGCCTTACTTTACGCTGTGAGACATTTTCCCCAGTGCCATGACTGACGAATGCCTTGCAGAATTACATACCTTCACTTTGCCAACTTTCCCTTCTCATTCGGACATTCCTCGTTATTTTTCTTACGTTCGAAAGTTTCTGATACCACAACTCCTATCTCCTCATCTTCCTCATGCAAAGACACATTGTTGCGCCACTCATATTGCCTATTATTGTCGTTAAGTCAGTAAATATTAGTAAAAACGCTGGAAGATACGCTCACTACTGTAAGCTTAGCCGCCAAACTGAATGTACTGTATATTGTAAACATTCTTAATAGTGCATGGATGGAACACTGATTGGTCTGCTGATCATAAAAGTTCAGTGATTGGCTCCTGGATTGAGAGCTGCTCACGCATTGGGTGATGCCAGAGGGAGGGAGCATACTGATCAGAAGAAAGCTGTGCTCAGTGGGCCTTTCAACCATAATGGTTGATTCATCCTCAGATCATGTAGGGATAGGGGAAGACAATGCTATACTGCTCTGGGACCATTGCTGCAGCGATGGGAGCGCGATTCTGGGAAGTGTCCAATCCAGTGTTTATGTTATCTGTGCCTGACATTTATATACAGTACACATTGATTAGCAAACACATTTTGCATGATACACCACCCTCCTTTAGTTAGTTACATACTTTAAAATTTACATTTTTGTTTTATATCCTCCTCAGGACAATGTAAGAGGTGGTTCTGGCAACAAAGGAGTACGGTCACCTTCACCAGCAGGAAAGCCTTGCCGTACTCCTTCCCCAGACACTGCCGACCGCCCCCCCTCTGTGCCTTCCAGATTACGCAAGCCCCAACTTAGCCCCACTTCCACCGGCAACACCCTCCCAGCCACGCATCGCCCCCGTCCTAGTGGTAAGCTGGCTACATCCACCACACCAACCTTAGGAAAAACAGCAGCCCCAACACCCTCTCCAACATCTCCAAAGGGCAGCTTGACTTCCCCCCGGGGTGGCAGCCGCTCCCCTCAGAAGAGCCCCAAGGCATCCAGAAAGTCTAGTTCAACAGAGGAGAAACCCCAGCTTCCTGCCAAGACTAGTCAGCAGTCACCTGCCCGACGTGGCCCAGCTGCTAATGGAGTGAGGAGTCCTGTGCGAGCAGCAGACAAGACCACAGCAACCTCAAGGCTTCCTCGCCCTGACACTTCCAACGTGGCTCTCAAAAATAGCATTAACCAAGAGGCACCACTCCAGACCTCCTCCCCAAAACTATCACCCAAAACCCGACTAGTAAATGGAAAAGTCTCTCATGGGACTGACCCTGATGACTCTTTGGACTCAGGTAGTTTTGACCAGGATTCCTTGGAGGAAGCAGAGGATGTGGAAGCCATGCCCCCAGCCTCTAGGGAAGCTTTCCGTAATTTTTCAGCTGTGGTAAACCAGTGCCTTGGAGTGCTAACTGAGCTGGCTGGAGCATGTGCTGAAGCCCAGCGTTCTGGCCGTAGCCCTGGCCAGGATGAGACAAAATTCCAGGAGGCTAGGGAGGCTCTTACTAGTGAGTCTCGGCAGTTTGTGACAGCCTCCAAATTGTTTGTGAAGTCTGCCACAGAATCAGAGGAGACCTTACTGGGATGCCTAGCATCATGTGTGGTACTGCTACAAGGGATGGTAGAAGTAGCAAGAGGTGTGGTTGCATATACTTCTACACCCCTTCAGACCCAGAATGTGGTAGCACGTGTGCGTGATGTGGCCACAACTTACCAGGCCACAGTAAGGGCAGCCTTAAGTGCTGCCGGAAGGGGCATGGACCACCCTTCCATGAACACCCTTATGACCCAAGCCACCAACCTGGCTGGTGTTCTCACTGCCCTCATGCGTACACTCAGAGTCTTCAGCCCCTGAGCCATGGCCCTCCACACACATGGCCCCAAATGCACAACTCCTTTGTGTGTCTGGTGAAGCTAATGTGCTGTCAGGAAGGTAGTATGTGTTCCACAAATCTTTATGTGAGTAGCCCTAATGCAGACCACATGCCAGGGTGCCAGCTGATGTCAAAGTACATACAGTATATCAAAGACCAATATGAGATCTGCAACCACAAAGGACCTACTTACTTAGAACGTATACACGTGTGTAGATAATAGCAGTAGCTGCGTGTATCAGTGACCAGTATAACTGATTGGAAATATTGTAAATAAAGATAGGAATCTCAGGTATAATGAGCTGTGGAGGGAAAGGTATCTGGTATGGAAGGCATGGGAGAGCTTTACGAGTCCCCTAGTTTAGGGGAGATGTTCTGAAAAAGACTCGGCAACTAACTGCTCTGTATATTTCCGTATGTTGTATAACAGTGGTGTGTATAACTAAATGCCTGACACTCTAGTGATGGGCAGGAGTATATAACTTAATAGTGAGTGTTTGTACTGTAACTCAGAAAATGTACTTAACTGTACTTAATTTAGCGAAATTAAGCTCTTGAGTTCAAATTTATTTTCATTTATTAACCACTACATACATTTATTTCATAATTTATCATAAATTATGCATTTTAGAATATGCTTCCACTTTCTACAAGTAACAATATGCTGTATTGTATATCATTTATATTATTGTACATTTGTTTTTACCCTTTAGAATCAGACAAGTGTAAATATGGTCTGTACAGAGAAAAACATCCGTGACAAGATTGTTCGTTCCAGTGTTCCAAACGTCTGTGTCTTTTTTAGTGTAACAGCTGTATTTTATGCTAAATATAGTGTTACAGAATGTATGGTGAATATTAATATTCATATATAATACTGAAAAGTGTTATATTTTAGTATAAAAAACATTATCCACCATGTGTGATGCAGTTAGCCTTATAGCTTATGAAAGGAAGTGGGAGTTTGGAACTGGGACTCTCTTTCCTGATTTTAGCCCTGAAAATAATTATATACTTTAGCAAAAGAACATTTTTGTTTATTTTGGCTTGTGCCAGATAATTTTATTCTGCTCAGGAGTCTTCTAGGGCTGAAGGGGTAGATGCAACCTCCATTCATCACTTTAGCATTTTTCTAGCCAGCAACAGCCAATTTACTATTTTTTTTAAACTGAGAGAGCTTTCAGCTGGTGAGGTAAACAAACCTTGCTTTTAATATTGTCACCCTTTATGAGAAAAGAAAACATGGTAAATGGAAATGCAGTGGTGAAACTTTTTTTTTTTTTTTCCAAGACAACTAAGAAGTAAGTGAGAACAGTATCAGAAACAAGCATATCCAATACTTTAAGGTACAGTATTCCCCAATATTTTCATTTGTGATATACAGTATATACTTTTTCCAAATACTGTGCTGTACATAGACCTGACAACAAAATAACAATATTCCAGTTAGATAGTGCTGTTCTTGGATATACTGTTTGATATCTGGAAAACTCCCAAGACATTGATAGTTGTGGTAATTGTAGTGATGGTAGCTGTAGTAGTGGTAGTGATACTGATAGTAGGTATAGTAGTGGTATGAGTAGGTAGCTGTGCAGTGTTAGTGGTAGTATTTGTGGTAATAATAATATTGATGGTAGTTTTGATGATGGTAGTGATGGTACCAGTAATGGTGGTATTGTTGGTAGCTTTAGTAGTAGTAGTTCTGTAGTAATTCACACCTTTTCATCTTTATTTCACACTGTATTTCCACAGCATACATTTCCACTTTTGAACATTCACCACTTCCTCCCCTTTGCATTACTTATTCATGCCACTTACATCCCATACAGTTACATGAACCTGCCTGTTTCTTCTGGGTCCTGAGCAAGTACGGGACCAAGATCTGAGGCTCTCTTTACCTCTGACTGTAATAAGAATGGAGTGCGGGGATGCTAATCCCTGTCACACTGTCCCAATTTTTACCATCAAGCCCACAGGGAGGCAATATTCTTTCTCTTCTACCCCACAGATTGATTATAGGATAACTACCCATTGTAGTAAACTGCATCCTATTCTTCAAGAAAATGTTTGTTTTGCGACTCATTGCAGAGCACCTGTAGGCAGGACTGAATCATGTAGCTAAGTGAATGATTGTCACCCTCACTTACAACAGTAATAATCCATCCACCCATCATTTAGTCTTTTTCTGCCCCATCAGCAGTATAGGCACCTAGGACTAGACTACTTAGTCACAATATTTAAAAGCACAGGTGACCAGCCTCACTTTTCCCTGAGTGGCATTATGTGATACGTAAGGGTGGAAAAAGAAAGGAGGGGGATGTAGAACTAGGGAAGTGGGGATGTACTGTAGTTAGAAAGGGATGGCGGTGAAGTGGTGTCAGTGACACCTACCACTGGGCTCCTTGTTCTATTTTTGTGTGTGTGTATTTCCATTAGGTTGCTTGTATCAAAGTAAGAAAAGAAACATGAGCATCTCTTTTGTTATACTTTACAAGTACAGTATTCTGATTTTTTTTTTTTTTTTTTTTTTTTTTGCTCTGTGGGATTATTCTATTTTTTTCATGTATGTGGTAGAAAAAAAAATTGTCTGTAATGCAGTGGTCAATAGTCAAATATACCACAAAGCTGTAAGAACAACATAATGCTCAGTGTGGGTTGTAGTATGTTCAGAGGTGGATCAGTAGAGCTTCTGGTTAGCTCCTGATTTTTGTATTGATAAGTTTTAATTTCCACTTATTGTGCATTTGTGTGGTGGTAGGTGGTGGCGACCATCATCCACTCACTTGATGTAGTGCTGCCAAGTTTTTTCTTCATCTTTTTCATTCATTACCTGTGTCTGTTCTCCTGTCTTCCTATTTCTCCCATCTTCTCCGTCACTTTTTATTACTCGTTTTTCCTTTTCAGGTGGCTTTACATTGAGTGACAAGCTTAATGGTTTCCTGTAAGTCAGGAAACTATTTACAATGCTGGGTGGTAACCATATAACCAAACCATATGTGTTCTCTACGAGTCAGCTAGTGAGTTGGTGGAGGATTATGTCCCTTCCCCATAAAACCACTAACTCAGACAAATGGCCACCTCTTACAGGATTATGGCATCTGGCTATAGATGGATAGAGAGACAGTTGTGTGGTTTGCTATGGAAACCTCTTATCCCCTGACCTTTTCAGCCTGAGGACTTTTCTTTGTGTGGAAGGGGGCTCTGAAACCAATTTTCTCCAGTAGTGATAGAAAAGCTAGATCTCCCTTGTTATACGAGTAGTTGTAGTCCCAGGCTCATCCTGATATGAACCCAGTGTACTGCAAGCTGTAAGTTTCCCTTCTGCAGTCACATCCACCTTTAGAGGAACAGGGAAAGAGCTGAGAGATGTTTGCTAACAGACTGCCTGGTTACCATTGCACTATGTAAGGGTGTTCCTCCCTGACATCTCCTTGGTAATAAAGGACCTTATCATGGCTGTATCAAACCTCTCGAGTTAAAAAAGGTGAAAGGATTGAACTTGCTGGTGAGTCTCTGGAGTGTGTGGAGGAGTTTTGTTATTTGGGAGAAATATTAATGTGCTGAAGATGGGTCTGGAGCTAGCTCGGTTGCTAGAGTGAGAAGTGGTTGGAAGTAGTTCAGGGAGCTGTTGCCTCTCCTGACATTGAGAGGACTCTCCTTACTTGCTAAGGGGTCTTTGTATGCAGCATGTGTTAGGAGTGTGATGCTGTATGGTAATGAGACTGGGCAGTAAAGGAAGAGAATATTCACAGGCTTGAACATACAGAAATGACATTGATTAGGTGGATGTGCAGTGCGTCCCTGCATGCAAGGCCTTGGGGGGGCTGGGTTTATGATGGATGAGTTGAGAGGTAGGATGGGACTGGAGTGTACTGGTGTTGTGATGAGGAGAGGTAGGCTGAGGTGGTTTGGACATGTGGAGAGGATGGAGGATGATAATTGGGTGCAGAGGGTGAGAATTGTTAATATTGGGGGAGTGGTAGACTGAGAAGGACATGGGACGAAGTCATTAAGTGTGACCTCAGGGTTAAGGGACTGAACAGGGAGGCTGCCGAAGATCGAGCAGCATGGAGAGCCTCCTTTATGTGACCAAGGCCGACGCATGCAAGCGGAAAATGAAATGAAACGAAATGAATCATGTGGTAGGTGGTGGGATCAGTCATCCACCCACTTGGTGTGATGCAGCTTACTTCTTCCTTCACCATTATGATTTTTTTTCTGTCTGGCCTCCTCTCCGTATTTCACCCATCCGTCCTATAACTTTCATTAAAATTATTTCCACTTTGGGTGTCTCAACGCTTAGTGACAAGACTAATGGTTTTCTGTAACCCAGGAAACCATTTACAATACTGGGTGGTAACCAGATAGCAGGGGTATGTGGAGCCTGGTACTGTGCCCCTTCTAACTGGGTGGAGACAAACTCAACACCCATCCAGTAAAGGGATGGCCTTGTAGGGACTGTTGCTGGCCTGCAGGTGATGGGTCCACTTGGCCAGTCAGGTTATGGTTACTCAGCAACAAAAACACAAGTCTGGCACATTGACAGATAGATAGGCTGCACAGTGGTAAAATCCTGTATAGTCAACAGCTCAGTAGGGTCATAGTTATTGTCATCTTAACCCCTTAATGATCTGAACAACTTATTTGCTCCATCTAATACCAGACAGTATTATTCACCTGTGTGTCATAGGAGCTTGTGTTAATAGTTATGTTCCTGTGGCTTAATGGTCACTGACCTAAGTAATGTGGCCCTGGCTAGATTAAAGTATTTTAAGTTCACTTTAGCTAGGCATTCAAATTGCCATCTTAAATACGTGTAAGATATATCTGCAGAATTTGGTACTAGCCACGAAGGGATGGATGATGATGATGATTTAGATTTGCCTCCCCATTGGGAGGACACGGACAAAAACAAAAGCCCGTCAGAGAAAAGCTGTACAAAGATTTAGGGTTACAGGTTAACGTGGGGGAGGGTAGGTAGCCACAACCCCAAAAATCACCGAGGCAGGTGCCCGAGCAATAGTTTCTGCAGCCAAACGATAGTCGTCATCCCTGAGAAGCTACTCACCAAGGCCACGCTGAAGACAATATGTTGCAGGACAGTCAAGAATATAATGTAAAAGAGGCATTGCACTAATGCCGAAGCAGTGAGGGCACGGCTCCGGGTTTCCACCAGTCATCTGGTTATAGCATGGATATCCCAGACGCAACCGGCGAAGCTTGACAAGAAGGTGATTGGGTGTGCTGGTGGGTACATCAACAGGTGTATATAGCAATGGCATACCAGGTGGCAGAGCAAGACCCTTCGTATACCTGGAATTGATGATCTTCCCGGGAAAGACGGTGGACAGCGTCAGTTACTTGTCGCAAGATGTGAGATAAGCTAGGTCGTAACGGAAAGGTGACAATAGGGAGAGTGCAGGCGAGGTGACCATCAGCATCAGCACGCTCGTTGCCCATAATTCCAACATGTCCAGGAATCTAGTGTAGATAAATTTCACCTCCCCGGCTAGCGATGGTAGTTGCAACAGCCAGGATGGAGGTAAGCAGGAACCTGTTGTCTGTGAAATTGAGCTGCTGCAGGCCATGTATAGAAGAGAGGGAGTCTGTATGTATAATGATGCGCCGATGGAAGTGGCGATCGGCATGGCGAAGAGCACCAAGGATAGCAACAAGCTCAGTTTGGTAGGCTGAAGCGTCAGAGGTGACACACCAGGACTCGACCCACTCATCACAAATAAAAGCAGTGCCTCAGTCCCATCAGCCCACACAGACCCATCTGTATAATAGACGGCAGCATCAGGAGTGTAGAGAGCTCCCATATGACGCAATCCATCCTGTTGAAGAAGAGCAGGAAGAGAGGCCCTTGGGTTTGCCACAGTAGGCTCAACACTCCTAATCACAGGAGGAAGCCAGGGTGGTGCTGGAGTATAGGCAGGGTCAGGCAAATCAGGACCACCCCTGACGGCATCAGTGGCATCAAGTCTGCGAACTGGGTTGGCGGCAAGGAGAATCCAATCACCTCCAGGGCATGGATTCGGGGATTCGGGGGCTGATCAAGTGTTCACTGGAGGAGAACAGAGACAGGAAGATGGGGCTGGTGCCTGCATAGCTTAGCAGCAACAGCTGCTGTTTGTTCCCAAATGCGATGTTGCAGAGATGGGAAGCCACTCTCAGCCCGAAGATTAACAAGACGCGTCCGTGGTGGTGCCCCAAGCATCACACGTAGGGCAGTATTTTGTACCACTTCCAGGGAACGATGAAGCGACTCTGAGATCCCAATGAGACATACAGCCCCATAATCCACAAGGGACCGGATGGCGTGGGTGTAAAAGGTACGCAGGACGCTGTACGAGGCACCCATATTGCGGCTAGAAAGGGCTTTGAGGGCAGAGATGCGAGTAGCCACCCGTTCCCGTACATACCTCACATGGCTGGCAAACTTTAGATGGCTGTCGAACCAGACGCCTAGGTACTGGTGACATCGTACAAAGGCAAGGCGTTGACCCCCAAGGAGGAGGGGACGGTCTGGGTGGCGAAGACCGAAAGGTAGGCATTTGGTCTTGTTAAAGTTAATTTTTAGACCAAGTTCGCAACATTTGTCATGAAGGCGGGCGAGTGCAGTTGGTGCCTGAGTATAGCAGTTTCGCCCGGAGAAGACCAATGCTAAGTCATCTGCATAGGACAGTAGAGAAATCCCTTGACCATAGTCAACAGTGAGCAGTTCCTCTATCAGCACATTAAATAAAAGAGGACTGAGAACACTGCCCTGGGGTGTGCCATTGACGTGTGGGTAAGGGGGGGATATTTTGCCCTGGAATCGCACACAAGCAGCTTGGTTGAGGAAGAAGTCCCTCACCCATGAGAGGAGGCGACCACCCATGTCCGTGGCTGCGAGGGCTGCCAGTACTGCATCTGGGTTGGCAAGTTCAAACACCTTCTCGAGATTGAGGAAGACAGCCATGCCATGACCACTCCTCAGTTCGCCAAGAAAGGAGGTCAAGCAGTGCTGAGCACTTCTGCCAGGGAGGTAAGCGAAGAGCCGTGGATGGAGCGGTCCCAACCTCCAGGCAAGACGAGAGAGGATTAGCCTCTCAGCAGTCTTAGCAATGCAGATGAGGAGAGATATCAGCCTCATGGAGTCCGGGTTGCATGGCTTAGGGATGGGGTGAATAATGGCTGTCTTCCATGATCCCGGGAGACGCCCTTCAAGCCACGAGTGATTAAACAGATCCAGGATACGAGCCTTCCCTCCTTGGCTGGTGCGAGCCAAGAGGGAGTATAGACAAGGCCATCAGGGCCTGGAGCCGTATCCTTTCTGCTGTTTAACACTCGATCCAGCTCCCCAACAGTGAATAGGTGGTCTGCAATGTCAGGTCGAGAGCAAGCAGCCTCAACCAAGGCCCTATGGGGGCCTGCAAGACGAGCTTGCAGATCACTGATAGACTGTGGGAGGCTAGCGGGGGCAGTACGGGCAGCAAAATGAGCAGCAAGACGAAGTGCCTCGCCAGCAGGGTCAGGATGTGAAGGTGTTCTTGCCGGTCGGGGGGAGTAAACGGACGTAATCCGCGCCCACATCTCACCAAGTATGGAGTGGGAATCTAGTGACCTGCACCACCTCATCCAAGCCTCGTCCCGAATGCGGCGCTTTTCCTGCGAGATGTGTCGCTCCACTGCAGCCAAGTATTTCCTGGTCAGAGAAGAAGGCCTCCGACGGTAGGTCTTGCGGGCCGAGTTCAGCCGATGGTTAAGCTCTTGGACCCGCTCGTTGTAGAACCAGTGGTCCTTGACGAAAACCGTGGGGCGCTTAGTGAGGGGAATACTGGCTGCAGCGGCGCAACATAAGGCATGGGCAACCTGCTCAGCATGGTCCTCAAGGGAATGCGGGGGAACAACAGTTTCCATAGCGACCTCCACAGCTCGCGCATACTCTGGCCAGGGTGCACACCGTAAATCCCAACGGGGAGGAGGCGGCGGGGGAGGTGGAAGAGGAGTTGCCTGCAATTCCATCACCACAGTGAAGTGATCACTGGTGAGGAATGAGTGCAGGGACCACGTCAACACACTAGCAAGAGATGCAGAGGCAATGGAAAGGTCGAGCCTGCCACCTTTGACATGCATGGGCTCGGACAAGTTGTTTAGTAAGGAGATCCCCACAGTTTCCTCAAGGGCCATGGCAACATGTCCTGCCTCATTCGCCGGAAGGGGTGAGGAGATGATGGGGTGGTGAGCATTAAAGTCTCCCTCAATGACTGTGGGCACAGCAGCAGCGTGATTTAGAAGCTCCCCAACGTCTAGGGTCCCACCGTGACTTTTATAGATATTATATATAGTTAAGGAAGTCGTGGCAAGCTGCAGGGTTACAGCTTGAACTTCAACACCCTCTCTGCAGTGAATAAGAGGGTTGGATTCTGTGCAGGGGATATAGTCCTTCACAAGGATGGCACAACCCCGTGTAGTGCCCCGGACCCTAGATAGAAAGAATCCGTTGTAGCCTCGGAGTCTGAAAGGGGAGCCGTGAGGAAGGAGCGTCTCCTGCAAAAGGAATACATGGATATTCTCCGTGTCAGCCACTTCCTGGAGGTGAGCCAGCTGGGGCTGTCCCTGGGGAGGTGGTTACCTGGGCTCGGCGGCGACGCTGAGGAAGTGGAGCAGAAGGCACTTTGGCCCTGGCTGGCACCTTGGCCCTGGCTGGCTCCTTGGCCCTGGCTGGCTCCTTGGCCCTGGCTGGCACCTTGACCCTGGCTGGCACCTTGACCCTTACTACCTTGACTGGAGATACGGGATGAGGAGCAGAGGGAGAGGGGGAGCCCGCTTTTTCACTTCCACCATCTCTATTAAAGTCTTGTCTACCATATCCAGAAGGGGCGTCGAGTTGATTTGCTTGCCATGGAGCTCCCCCAGTAGCTGAGCCAAGCACAGGGCTATCTCCCTTCCAAAAGCCCACAGTTTGTCCTCGGTGAAGAGAACCTGAGGAGAGCCTGCTGTGGAGGGCGAAGGTGGAGCAGGTATGTTGGTCAGTGGCGGGGTCACGGCTGGTGCAGGATGATGGACCTCCACTGTCACTGACTGATGAGTGAGGGCTGATGGGAGAGGCAGAAAAGCACTCTCGTCTAGAGCCGGAGGGGGAGGAGCTGCTGCACTGTGCTGCTGACCCCAGACAAAGGTCCCTGGTGGTGCAGGCATAGTGCTGGTTGCTTGCTGCTGCTGAACCCAGGCCACCTGTTGTTTTCGACCCTGCAGGACGTGTGCGGCTCTGATTGGGCAGCTCAGGTGCCAAGCATGGTGCGGACCGGCGCAGTTGGGACAACGGGATGTGATTACTTCCTTGGCCTTGAACTTGGTCAGGTAGTGGTCTGTCTCGTGTGGTCTGCTGCATATTCCACAAACTACAGGCCTGCGGCATGTGGCTCAGTGGTGTCCATACCGCTGACACCGGTAGCAGTGGAGTGGTTCGGGAGTGTAGGGACGGAGTAAGTAGGTGCCCCAGTTCCCTAGGTCGATGGAAGGCAGCAGAGGACCACGGAGGGTGACAAGGACCTGGCGTGTCTCCTTCCTGGTGCGCTGCCTCTGACAATGGGTAGCCTCTTCTACCTGAGGGTGGTGCAAAAGAAGGTCGACTGGCATCCTCAGGGGATACCCCATGATGATTGCCCTGGTCGACCATAGCCCTGGACTGAGCTCGACAAGTTTGATGGGGGAGGCCTCGTCCACTGCCGCCATTCATAGGAGATCGTATGATGCTTCGTCCTTGGGTACTAAAACCGAGCTCCCATCTTTCCCAATGACATTGGAAGTCCTGAGTCCTGGGAGGTGATGTTTGAGGGCTGCTACAGCATCGTAACTGGTCACGTGGCCTTCCTGCAGAGGCACGCGAAAGGCTGGAAATTGTGAGTGGGTAGGAAGGGGCACAGCCACTGTCACTGAGGGGCGAGCAGCCAGAGGAGTCCTGTGAGGAGTCCCTGAGTGTCGTGCCGGGGTGGGACCGTTTCCCTGTCTGTGATCCCGGGACCTCTTAGTGGCAACTAGCGTGAAGCCCTCAGCATCAACACGGTCAGGAGCAGCAGCGGAAGAGGCTACAGGAGTGTCAGGGGCATCGCTTTCCACGGCCATCTGTTCGTGGATGCGAGCAGCCTTGGTAGGCTGTGTGTGGTAGAAGGATCGCAAACATCAGGCTGAGACCGAATGGTGGAAGCATCAGCTGAGGAAATCGGCAGAGAGGGGTGTGCATCCTCGGTAACTGAGGAGTGGGAGCTAGAGGTGGAAGAGCGACGCTCCCTCTTACTACCCATAGTGCAGGCAGGCCTAGAAGAACCTTACCTCTGAGGCACAGGTTGCGGGATGTTGAAGGGCCTCGAAGGAGGCACATCCTGAGGAGACTCCATCACAGAAAAACTCCCCGACAACTAGCAGACTACACACACACACTCACAGACACACACCAGCAACACACACAGTCACGAAAAAAAAAAAAACGGCCAGTTCCCTACAGTAACGGGCGCCTAAACTCCCCACCCTCTAAAGGGCGATGCAGGAGACCCGTTACTGCCCCGTGAGGGACTTCCCTAGTCTAACAGAGCCGCCCTCAGGGATGGATGTAGAGCAAGAGTTATTTTGACAAAACGAGAAATAAGCTGCAAGAGAAGTAAAAGTGTCATCCCTTTGTTGTGTTTTAAATGGCAAAAGTCAATGCTATGGCTTGGCATCCTTTCCATAGCACTTCCTCGTGACAGGCATCATATTCTGGTGGTAATGTCATTCTGCAGCTTAGAGGAGATACCAGTTTTATGCCCAATTAAAGTGAACAGAGTATATCGATGTTACTCTAAGTTTTATTTTTGCACCTGCCATGTTTATTAAGGTAACATCTCACATACCGTCGAAATTAACCCTTTCTGTGAACCTTTTAAATACAATGAAGTCTTATTTCTAGGTTAATAATAATTTATTTTGATATCTCTCAAAGAGCCTCATAAGAGTTCGAATGATTCCAGGTTTCCCGGGAGCCCTTTAACACTTCTCACAACTGTAAGTCCTACCTAACATTCAGACACTGGGAGATTTCAACATTTAGTGGACATATTTAATGCCTTAGAAAAGCTCACTACATTCAAAAATAATACATGAGCATTTTTTCAAAAAATTTCTTAGACTTGAAGGTATAAAAACTGGTTTGTGTGTTGTATAATATACTCGGCACAGTATTGGAATCGTTTGAATCGACGGGACAAGAAGGGAGGGGGTGCCATCTTTTGTGCATAGCAATCTCCATATTTCGCCAATAATATTGCAGTAAAGCATACCGCAATTCGCTCTCAATTACGTTAATATCATGGTGATGCTCTTGATGTACAGTTTCAGTGTTTTTTTTTGCGGGTAGTGCAAGGAAGTACGGTGTTAAGTTGTCACCTGGCAGAGTGACCGTTAATGGAAGATGCTGATCGAGATTCTGTTTATCCCACTCCAACCAGACCTTCTTGCAGATTTAAACAGGTAACTACGATCGGATGTAAATCTAAAGATATCAGAGATTTACATGTAACCAGTTTTAGGCAGTTTTTGAGAAGAATAGTATAGTTTTGGCCAGTCATTCTTGTGTTGACAAGTTTGGGGATGTTCACGTAGATACCGTTTTGCTGCAATATATTTCCCATGTAGACATCAAATGAAATGGTTTAGATACAATGGATATATTTGTAACCAATTTTGGGTAATTTTAGAGGGGAATAGAGTAGTTGATGATATTTATTGGTTTGTAGTATCAACGTTATTTACATGTACTATATTTGGTATTTATGAAGATCACCTGTCAACTTTATAATTACTATTTTGGACCCTTTTTTTCGGTATTTTAGACAATTCTAAGGCACTTTTGTATGCCATTTTTCTCGCAAACTATTTTTATTTTACTCTTGAAGATAACCTAACCTAGGTTAGGTATGGTTGGATTGGTTAGGTTAGAATGATGAATTGACTACTCTTTTGGTGAACTTAGCTTTTTCCCATGGATTATGATGTGTTTGAAGCGATTTTTTTGTTCATTTATGTCGGAAAATCACTCATTCTGCTTTTCCCTCGTGTATTAGGGGGGGTGGATATATCAAAAACGAGTTATTTCCCAACAAAAATTAATATAAAGATTGCTTGTAACACATTGAAATCCATGGGAGAAGCTGAAATTCATAATTTCCAATTATTTAAGCCACTTATGTCCCTGCTAGGATTGGCTAGGCAGGATAAGAAGCTGGAACAACAGTATAATAGATTTAGTGATATTCTGTCAAGCTCCTATTAAAGTGGATCATTTACAATGGCCTTCATATTTCCAGCACTCTGTTAATGACAAAGATGATTTCTAGCAGTGTATTACTAAATCACACATGAAGAATTGTTAGTTTCATAGATATCTATAGTATGAAGTTGATGTGCCATTTCCCCCTATTTGAAAGTTAATTAGCTGTACTGTATATATATAGGTGTTTTTGGCCTATTGTGGAGGAAGGGGAAATATTCATGATGCTGGTAAGTGATAGTTTGCAAACTTGCTAGTGATAGGACTCCTTTTTTACCATAAAGTCTGCAGTAACTTTAAAAACAATATATATATATGTATATGCTTAGTGATCCATTGTTGATTTTTTGGGACTTATTCCTGACACCAAGGGCTTTCTGTACCTAATTATCCAGCCATCATCCAGTCCTACGTTGTCCCATGAGGAGCGTAGGAGCCCGGGGCTGGGCAAGTTGGTCCTGACATTTAAGATGAGAGTGACTAGCCTCACTCATCCCTGAATGGCATTATGTGAGCAGTAAACCCCAGCCATCCCTTG
>JAGKTI010010894.1:0-27554 GCA_018397915.1 Birgus latro
AATTGTTTTGGTGTTGGCCATTTACACTTTATCAGGGATTCTAACTCTTGTTTGTAAAATTATAATTTTCCATTATCTCACTGTGTGTAGGAATGTCTTTTTCATTTTACTTTTGCCATCTCCCGTTGATATTACTGTATTCACCTGAGGACTAACTTTTAAACTGGAGAGCAAATATAGCATCAGTATATAAATGCCTTTAGCATGAGAAACCCTCCCTAAGTTGTTTAAAATTGTCAGGTAGCAGCAAGAATATACTAAAAGGAAAGTCATCCAGAATCAAACCTGAATTTTGATCTATGTTAAGCTTTTTTGGGATAACACTATGGTACGTAACAGGGTGGGAAATTTTTGCTTCAGATTTACTTGCCCCAGGCTAGTGATTTGTGAAATTTATGGTACATGCCAGGACATTCTCATTACTGGCCTTGATATTTTCTTTGAATGTAGTAACCCCCCCAATATCAGACGTAATAGAGCCCAAGTAACGTCCGGGACTTGGTCTTGTCCAGGACTTGGGCAAAATGCCCAACCCAAACTAACTTTGAAAGCTACCTAAATAACTCCCTACTGGACATGTACAGCACCTATTTAAGACCCTGTTCACACAAATAAGGGACAGAAACCATAAAATAAATGAAAAGGAACCAGAGAATGAGAAATTAGAAGTAAGCAAGGAAAATATTTAGCAGTGTACAGGGTACTTATGACACATCCGTGGCTGTCGCAAAGATTAACCCGCATCCTCTATGGCTTTGACAGTGGTGAAGGTGCACTTGAAGCACGTACAGTAATCCAGTGTTGCACTGCACTTAATCCTTTGCACTAACGAGGTAGAGCGAGCCAGGTTAAACTCGTGTAGGATGCAGGAGGTCGGCCATCCCACGTCCACCTCGTCCAAGATCACCCTCTTCTTCTCCAGAGTCAGAACCACCCGTTTCCTCTTCTTGGGTGGTGGGGCCATCATCATACACGAGTAAGAGGCAGCAGAGGAACAGCAGGGCCTGCAGCAGGTATGGCATCACCATAAAAGTAGGCACATGGGCAGCCACGGCAACAAGCGTGCAGTCACGACAGTAGGTAGGCGCGAAGTGGGGAGGATGCAGGGGCGCTCTAGCGGATGTCACCAGAACTACGTGCCAAAACACAGCTGTTTGTCGCCGCGTGGCAAATTTAAAGAGTAGGGATGAACACAGATCGGCTTTTTAAAAAAAAAATTTGGGGGTGTCCCAGATCATTTCAGACATTCGTCCAGATGGTCTTTTGTCCGGATATCTTAGGGAATATCCAAGACTTGGACTAATGGACTCAAGCCCAAAATGTCTGGGACTTGGGGTGACCGGGTCTTGGTCGACTGGGTCTTAAAGGGGTTACTTATGTACTGGTTTTGATTTTCTGCACTGTAAAGTGGTGGTGTTTCTGTAGTCCTGTAGCTTTCTGTTAACTGTTCTGTAGTAGAAGTTTAAGTAGTGTATACAGGCATACCCCACTTTATGATCAGCCGCTAT
The DNA here is from genome assembly GCA_018397915.1 of Birgus latro. Lineage (NCBI taxonomy): Eukaryota > Metazoa > Arthropoda > Malacostraca > Decapoda > Coenobitidae > Birgus > Birgus latro. The sequence continues at coordinate 1,509 of JAGKTI010010894.1, forward strand.
ACAACACCCTGCCATAGTGATGTAAAAAAAAAAAAAAAAACCCCTTCCATGCCTCTTGATGGCCAGTCCCCAGTTATCCATTTTTTTTTTGAATGGTTTCTTTTTTAACCAATTTTTATGATATTTTAGGCTTAAATTTTGTGTTTAGGTTGATTTATAAACTGTTTTTAGACTTAGATTAATGTGTTTTAGTCATACGTGGGTTGAACACTGTCATTTTGGGGAACAGTTTTGTTTCGTTTCGTTTTTGAAGGCTCCAACATGCTTGCATGTGTCGGCCTTGGTCACCTAATGGCGGCTCTTCATGCTGCTTGATCCCTGGCAGCCTCCCTGTTCAGTCCCTTAACCCTTAAGTCACACTTAATGACCTCGTCCCATGTCTTTCTCGGTCTACCCCTCCCAACCCCTCCCCCAGTATTAACACCTCTCGCCCTCTGTACCCAATTATCATCCCCCATCCTCTCCACATGTCCAAACCACCTCAGCCTACCGCTCATCACAACACCAATACACTTCAGTCCCATCCTACCTCTCAACTCTTCCATCGTAAACCCAGCCCCCCCAGGCCTTGCACGCAGGGACGCATTGCACATCCACCTAATCATTGTCATTTCTGTACGTTTAAACCTGCGAATATCCTCTTCCTTTACTGCCCAGGTCTCACTACCATACAGCATCACACTCCTAATACATGCTGCATACAAAGATCCCTTAGCACGTAAGGAGAGTCCTCTCAATGTCAGGAGAGGCAACAGCTCCCTGAACTTCTTCCAACCACTTCTCACCCTAGCAACCGAGCTAACTCCAGCCCCACCTCCGGCACATAACATGTCTCCCAAATAACAAAACTCCTCCACACACTCAAGAGACTCATCTGCAAGTTCAACCCTCTCACGCCTAACAGTCTCCACCTGCTCTCCCCGACACGCCGCACACATGAAATCAGCATCATCTCGCAGTCTACCTCTAATACCACTACATCTCTTGTGCACGCATTTATCACAAACACTACACAAGATGGAATTACTTCCCACACCCTTGTGGCAAACTGCACATGGCCACTCTTCCTCTCCTCTGATTGTACTGCCACCAACCCTAGATATCATCACTTTTGTTTTATCTGCATTTACCCTTAAGCCCTTGTACCCCATACCATCTCTCCACTTAAATCTTTCCTCCGCCCCCTTTTCATTCTTCAATCAACACCAAACCATCAGCATACAACATCTCCCATGGGAGTCCATCTCTGAAGTCACGTGAGAGGGCTTCAAGCACCATGATAAACAACAAGGGACTCAAAACTGACCCCTGATGCACACCAACATTCACGGAAAACTTATCACTCAAAACTCCATTCACTCTTACCTGGGTGCGAGCACCCACGTACATGGCCATAACCACCCTAACCAGCCACTCTTCCAACCCCAGCTTTCTCATTGCCCACTTCACCACCTCTCTAGGGACTCTGTCAAAGGCCTTTTCCAAATCAACAAAAACAAAATACAATTCCCTTTTCTTTCCGGTATATTTTTCCTGAAGCTGTCGAACAATGAATATGGCATCAGTGGTCCCCCTGCCTGGCATAAACCCAAACTGCATCTCATCGATATTCACTCTTTCTCTAATCATACCTTCTAGAACTCTCTCCATCACTTTCATTATCTGATCTAAGAACTTTATACCTCTGTAATTTCCCCTTTCCAGGGCATCACCCTTCCCTTTGTACACATTTACAGTTACACTCTTCAGCCAATCATCTGGGACAACACACTCATATATAATCATATTTATCAGGTCAGTGACTAACCTCACCCCAGTATCTCCAGAGGCCTTCAACATTTCGGCAGTCAACCCAGACACACCTGCTGCCTTCCCCACCCACATCCTGCCTATTGCCGAACTCACAGTAGCAGCGTCAATCAAAGGCCAAGGGCCAAACACTGGATCAGCTGGCTCCAAACCTTCTCTATCCCAATCAAACTCCTCATTCAACACCGGCTATAATGCTCTCTCCATCACCACTACCCTTCCATCATCATTCTTCACACACTGCTCACCTACAATGTCCCGATTATCCCTCTTCACCTGATTTGACACCCTAAAAATCATATTTTTCCTTTCTTCATGATTTAGATTATCAAGTAAAAGTCTCTGTGACTCAGACTTCACCCTGTATACCTCTCTTCTAGCCCTCCGCTTGGCAGCCAAGTACTCCTCCCTGTTACCACCCTTCTTCCATTCCCGGAAAAGCCTTCTTTTCTCCTTAACTGCAGCTTCTACACCCTCATCCCACCACCAAGTTACTTTATGTCTACTAAGTTTGATTTTTTTCCAGACATTTTTGATGATTTTCAGATTTTATTTTTGGGTTTAGGTGAGTTGTAAACTGCATTTAGGCTTAGTTTAGCCAGTTTCAAAGCTATTTTGGGGTTAAGGTGACCTGGAAACTTGTTTTGGACTTATTTGGGTGAGTTTTGGACTAGGTTGAGGGGGGGGGGATCCCAAGACTCTCCAACACATCCCTGTACTTTCTGTTATAACGTCCCCAATTAATGATCCCCCAGCTCAACAATGGTTTTTCCCAAACGCATCTCATCATTATAATGAGGACAGACTGTATTTATACAATTTTGCCTTACACTCAAATTAAGTTTAAAAATACATCTTAGTTGATTTGTAAGAAAGCTGCCATTCACCATGACAAGATGGCGACCAGTGACTTCTGGGATCAGCCAGTGTGACCACTGTGTGTTTCATCTTAGTGTGTGTAATACATTAAATAAGTTTGATGATAACAATAAAGCTCCAAATGTATTACGCTGTGAATCTCGCTTAACAAATTCCTACGGCAATACTGTATTATTTTTATTATAGCCAACTATAAGAAGTTCTTACATGTTTCATGTAGCATTTGAAGAAACCAGTCAGAGTTGTTTGTTTGTTTGTTTTTACTCGTCATGACTTATTTCAGCAGTGCCACACCTGTTACTCGTTGGCCTACACAGGCTACACTGAACAGACCAGTGAGGGCTGCCAGTTCTGAACATGGTCACATTGCCAAATTCCTCAATTTTCATTACCAAATTGATCATTTCATCGCCAGATTTTAGAGAAAGTTTATATATTCCTCATTAATATTATAAGCAAGTTCCTCACTAATATTATTTACCAGATTCAGGTCCAGTACCAAATTGAGATGATTTATTAACAAATGGAATTTTCACTACCAGATTAAGTAATGAAAAATGCCAGATAGCAACCCTGGAACCAGCTGTTAGCACTAGTGTAGATTCTCTGAAGTACCTCTTTAACCTGTGGGCTGCGGCAAGGGGGGTCGTGCAGGCATCCCCTGTGGTGTGGCAAAATGGCAATTTTGGTCACTGTAACAGATTTCCTTGAAATGTATATCAGTGGCTAGGAAAATGCATTGAAATGCATTGTGAAGCTACCCACAGAATTTTTTTTTTCTTAACTGAAATTGGCTTAGTTTGGGAGAAATAATTCTCAGAAACTGCATTTCTGGCAGGAACATGAAAACTATGCTATGAGAGAGACAGAGAGAGAGAGAAAGAGAGAGAGAGAGAGAATGCATATTGGGATAAATGAGATTGGCTTTTGCCAGTCTCCCTGCTCACCAGGTGGGTTGCCAGCTTGCTCCCCACGCTGCAATATGAGATCAGGGCGCTACATTTATACCCATTACTAAACAATTATGCCTTTCCTGGGATGATAATATTGCGGAAAATGCGTTACGAAGTGTGTACCTTTGGGTTATTGTTGCTGGTGCAACTTAGCAACTGGGCTCAAGATAGGGGGTGGGAATGCAAGCTACTATTATCCTATTATCCCATAAATTTTGTGTTTCGCTGATCCTTCTAGAGCCTTTCTGGTGTGTTGTTGAAAATCCCGCTCATAGGAGATATGTTGCAGCTTTACAAGACATCCCCACATGAGGTATGTCACAGGCCACGAGATAATCAACTGTTATTTGAACTAATGGTATTACCTTCAGTTTCATGTTGTAAATGCTAGTATGTGTTGTTACTCAGCAATATAGTTAGACAAACGTTAAGCCAGTCTGTTCACATTAATATACACACCAGAGCTGCCAAAGATCAACCCATTACACCTTCCAAATTTGATTTGTCAGTACAGTACCTAGAATTTAGACTGTTAGTCAGTCATTCACTTCCAGATGATGGGATTAGTTATTAGTAGTCCACGATGGGGAGCAGGATAAAAAACTAATTATAAGCTGTATTCTAAATTGAAGTTTCATGTACAGTATAGCAAAGTATCTACTTTTCCACTGAGTGCCAGGCACACAGGCTTTAAAATTCACTGGCCTGACTCTCTGTCCTGGCTAGTCCAGGCTGTTGGGCTATACAAAGTTTCCTACTCTGGTATGTAAACTACAGAATGCAAGCATGAAATCTGAAGTGTTTACTGCAAGTGTAGATTGATACAGTTTGCCACAAAATAGCCATACATTATATGGTATAGTATACTGGAAAAAATTAACATAGCCAAAGGGCTTTATATCGCTCTCATCAGTGCAGTTATGTGTTTTTTTGTTATACGGATATCTTGGTATGTCCAGAAGATTTTTGTTGTTATACACTAATCTTGGTATGCCCTGAAGATTTTATGCAGTTCAGACAAAAATGTTCAAACTGAAAGGGTTAGGTAGCTATAGCCTTTGTTGACCCCTCTACCACTAGAGGTTGGTGGTATGTGGGGGCACCCATCATCCATTCACTTGATGCAGTACTGCCTACTGCCTGCATGTCTTATCATTCTTTTTCTCTGTCTGTCCTCTCTTCCTTTTATCCCATCCTTCCTGTCACTATTTATTACTCTGACTGAGGTGTTCTAAGCACTACACCACCAGACTTCGAATGTCATTCTGGCAGACTTCACTGGTCTCCCCCAAAACTATAACACATCATAAATATTCTGTCACAGTTACATAGAGTTTATCCTCATCGTATCATATCTTATGATGTATAAAGGCTCCAACATGGTTGCTTGGTCACCTAGGCTAATGGCGGTTCTCCTTGCTGCCCAGTCTCTGGCAGCCTCCCCATTTGGTCCTCTATCCCTAAGGTCACACTCACTGACCTCTTCCCCCTCATGTAAAGTTGTTTTTATGTTTAAGTATTTCATTATTAAGTTGCTGATCAGCTAAAACACTTTCCTGACTTAAACATGTTCTTTTTTATTATAAAGTTGTCTAGTCAGAGGATGTGTGGTGTCATTTGCCATCTGTTGGTGTGTGGAAGGACAGCTAGGCCATACCACATGCTGTAGTTCATCTGTCTTAACATGGTAGAGATTTTTGTCCTTTTGCAGGCAGTTTCTGGTCAAAGCATCATGTGCCAGTGTTATCCTTTCACTCCACTTCACTGACCCAGTTTGATTTTTCACCTCAATTTTATTTTACTTTATGGTACTGTATGTACTAATGTCAGCCCTTACTGAAAGGGGTTAATGAAGGCCACCCCTAACCATTCACATTTGAAAAGTTTCTCCTAAGCTGAACATTGTTTGGAGACAGCAAGAATGAAATGAAAATGATGTCTTTGGACTGAATGGGTTCATATTGTTATAGCTCATCACAGAAGATGGAAAAAAAGCAATTTTAGGCAAAATTAAGAGGAAAAATTTCACTATTGCTTTTTTTTTTTTTTATGCAAGGAAGAAGGAACCAAGGGCCATGGGCCTGCATACTGTTCCTTCCAAGAAAAAGTAAAAACAATACAAAAGAGAGCCAAATTCAAGATCCATTCATTTCGAGATGCCTGGACACACTGCATTTGAAAGATTGGAGATCATAGGAAGCAGGGAATACAGACAGAGGGAGACAGTTCCAGAGATGACCAGTTGCATAAATGAAGGACTGGGAGTAACGGTTAACTCTCGCATTAGAGAGTTGGACAGAAAAGGGATGAAAGTTTGTTGCTAGACGGGTACTACGTGCCCCTCGTAGAGGTGGAGGGATGCAAGCAGACAGTTCAGAGGAACAGTGACCATTGAAGTAGCGATAGTAGAGAGATAAAGAAGCAGCAGTGCGGCGAAGAGACAAAGGTTGAAGGGAATCAGTAAGAGGAGGAGAGTTAATGAAACGAAAAGCCTTTGACTCCACCCTGTTGAGAAGAACCGCATGTGGCGAGCCTCCCCACAAATGAGAGTTGTACTCCATACACGGGCGAATAAAACCCGTGTACAAGGTCAACATCTGTGCAGGGGTAAAGAAAGCTCGGAGTCGGCCCAGCACACCTAATCTCTTGGAAGCAGATTTCACAAGAGATGTAATATGTTCTTTCTAATATGTTCTTTCCATGACAAATCCCGAGAGAATGAAACCCCAAGCATGTTCAAGGATGATGCAGGACTGAGCTGGACATTATTAAACATTAGTGGGTAATCCTGAGGAAGATTTTGTCGGGTTGATAAGTGTAAGAACTGGGTTTTTGATGCATTAAAAATAAGATTATTTTTACCCCAATCAGAGATATGAGCCAAGTCAGACATTAGGTGTGCCATAGCCTCATCCCTTGTTTGCTGAAGTAACTGCTGAGATGGACGTTGCGGAAATCGAATGGAAAGGTGAAGGGTGGAATCATCAGCATATGAGTGGATAGGGTTAGATGTACAGCTTAGAAGGTCACTGATGAATAAAAGAAAGAGAGTTGGTGACGGGACAGAGCCCTGATAGGACAGAGCTCTGCCTACTGTTGAAGAACTTTACTTCCCCCCCCCCTCAACCTTTTCTGTCTCTTGTCATAATTGTTTAGTGGTCACAGCTTACAGCAGAGTTAGTCAAAGAAAGGTTGGAAGGATGAAATGCACACTAAGAACTTCAAACACATTGGTCCACCAGTGGTGCAGCTTTTACCAGAATGCACATAGGCACTGTCTTCATCAATTAATGCTATTCTCTCTCTCTCTCTCTCTCTTTATGCAAATGTGCCTTTTTCTTTTTTTGATCTAGGTGTCAATGCCTTAACCTCTCAAGCAAGAACTGCACAAGGTAAAACTGCATCAGTCATTCTTTCAGTTTTTGTTTTTTAGGGAACTATTACAATCATCTCATTACAACTCTCATTATTACATAGGCAGCATTTAACTTAAAATATTTGCACCATAAAAAACCAGTCAGCAGTTATTTACTGAACAACCTCCAAGGGTATTAATTAGGAACAGGAGATTTGGAAACTTTGTGAACACGAGTTATGTGCGAGACTAAGGAGAATTTTCGTGTAAATGCTCTTCCACATTCCTCACACTTGAACCTCTTTATCCCTGAATGGATCAGCGAGTGTTTGTTGAGGTGGTTCTTTTGAGTAAACCTCTTACCACACTCCAGACACTCATGATTTTTCACTCCTGTATGAATTAATAAGTGATCTCTTAGGTTACTCTTACAAGCAAACATTTTGCCACAGTCTGCACACTTAAAATTCTTCTCTCCTGTATGAACCAGCAAATGCCTAGAGAGAAATGTTTTTCGCAAGAACTGTTTACCGCACTCCGCACACTTGAACTTCTTCACTCCTGTGTGACTCAACACGTGCTTGGTGAGGGAACATTTTCGAGTGAACTGTTTAGCACACTCTAGACACTCAAATTTTTTAATTTCCGAATGAACAGTGAGATGGATGGTTACATCACTTTTTCTCCTAAACTCCTTACCACAAATATCACATTTAAAGTCCTTCACTCCCGAATGGATTAATTTGTGCCGGTTGAGATCACTGTTACGAGTAAACTGATTACCGCACTCCATACACTCGAACTTCTTCACCCCTGAGTGAATCATCGTGTGCTGATTGAGATTATCTTGACGAGAAAACTGCTTGCCACACACTGCACACTCATTGTTCTTTTCTTGTGAATGAGCTACTGAGTGCTGCTTCAGGTGGCTTTTATATACAAAACTTTTACCACAGTCTAAACAATCAAACTTCATATTAGCTGATTTTCCAACAGAGTCTGAGTCATAATCAGGGTCTGACACTTCATAGTCCTGTTCATAATCAAAATCATCAGCTTGTCCTTCAGCACCCACTGCCATCAAGCTTCTAACAGAGTCTTGGACATTGTTAACATCCCCGATAGACATATGACCATCCTCCATACAGCCAAACTCATTTACTTGTGCTTTCACTTCCATCTTCATCCCATTTTCTACTGGGTCTGGCACATTATCAGCAACATCGTCATCATCCCACACTGACAGCCCACCATTTTTAACACAGTCAGACTTGTCACCTGGTCCTTCCTCATCCACATCCATCATAGCACTTTATGTGCACTCAATTTATGCCAGAGGTATCATACAGTTTTCCTCTTCACTTCACAGATAAGCTGGTGCCTTCATTACAAAACCTCCAGTTACCAAATTTATCATAGCTTTTATAGCTTTCTTGTAGCTGACAGATGATTGTTTTCCCTTCTGCTCCAGATCAGTATGTGACCAAAGTTATAAGTGACAGCCAACAATGTTTGGTGTGTGAGATGTTTATTTCACAGCTAAACTACAGGTATAATGTGTCTGTTCAGAGATGACAGATTTCTAACCTCTTTCAGTTGATAAAGTTAGGCAGGAAGCTCAGTCTGCTAGTAACCGAGGAGGCCTATTCCTACCTCTTAAAATAATAAAGACACTGAATTTCATGTTACCATGACTTTGTATTCAAACTGTAGGAGTGGCCCAGTTCTGTCAGGTGAAAACAAACCATCACTAGCAACAGACACAGCTTCACATTTTCTTTGACATCCCCAAACAACCAGTATTCAAAAGCACACAAATGGCCATCAATACCAAGCATATCACAAGTACGTCTTTTAAATTCTAACACACATAATCAACATTTCTAGCACTCCTTGTCAATTGCCGCAAAGAAACAGGTGATGTATTTCAGTGTTCTAGGATGCACTGACGTGAGGCATTGTGTTATGTGAGAAATGAGGGTGTGATGAGACGGTGACCTTAGACTTCTTGTGGCTGACTCACTCACTCATTCACTGGTCTTCTGTGTTTTGGTTGGCCATCATCATCACCTGTAACAATAACACACAATGTTGTATCATCTAAAAAACAATGGCAGACACCTTAATCAGCATTTTACTATGGAATAACCACTTCAATACACCTCACACACCCTTCAGTCACTCCTGATCTCCGTGTGATGTGGTTGGTGTTCACTGTCGATTGCAATTAACAGCAGTCTGTACTGAACCAGCAACTTAAAAACTTAGGCAAACTCAGCTTTAAACTTTAATTTACTATGAAATAACTGCCCTAATACCCTTCACCCCCTCCCCTCCATTTCCTTGCTTGTTGTCTTCATGGGGGACTTCAGAGACGTCAACTGAGATTTGATGTGTAGGGGAACTACCGGTACAGCAAGATACCTTAACCCGAGGCGTCCTGACGACGTATGGGTATGTCGCAACATTTTGTCACAATGACACCCAACGACGTACCCATACGTTATGCAATTGCAAGGTCAGTCACTTGCAAATTTTTCACGTTTCACGGGTGATTTTTGGTAGGCATATGTGGGAGACCTTCCTCTACCCGTTGTCAAGTTGGGATACTGCCTGGCCCCACCTGACCCCCCCTCCCTCCCACACGCCATTTACTCGACAATTCACCCGTTAGCAGTGACCTGGCCAGTAAAGACATGTCGTGCCACAGCCTCTCCAATGACGAAATTCATGGTGAAAGTGATTCCTGAGGTGGAGAACAAAGGAATAAACAAGAGGTAGAAACAAAAAGAAGTGATGAGGTGGTAATGTCGTAAAGGAAGGTGCCATATGATGATGTGTTTGGTGAGTGAGCAACGCTTATATCGCCTGTATTATTGTGTGAAAACCAATATACTCTTTTACTACATAAAAATTCATACCAAATAAAAAAATAAGTACGTAAATTAAAGTGGCTTGAATTAGTTAACCCTCCCATAGTTCATTTTCTTTGAAGCCAGGTACCCTTAGAAAGAATGAAAAGATAAGGGTGACTGTCACCTGTAGCAACATTTATGAGCTCAGGAGGGCGATTTCTCTATGAATTTTCGATGTTTCTCACCAAAAGCGGAGGTTTGAGCCAAAAAAAAAAAAAAATCTGAAATTGGGAGGGGAGGGGGGGCGGGGGGGGGGGCAGAGGTGGAAAATTGGTTGGGACGTGATGGGTTAATGAACTTCCATGATGTGTGGAGGTTTGGTTGCTGGGTGGATGCCACATTTGTCTCTCCACTCTGTTTTGCCCTCTCCCTTCTCCTTAGGTCCCTGTTGCTGCCTCTACTAATTTTGCAGGGTCCTTTTCTTCTATGGTTGCTTCTTCCTTCCTTTTTCTCCTATCCTCTCTATTCTGTTTTTGGCTTTAAATAGAGTGGAACTTTCCACATTGATCAGAATTCTCATCGATGGCCCTTAGCATGTTGCAACAGGATTAGGGTGTGCCCGTGGGCTATTGGTTCGGCCAACTGTGGGGACCATGGTAGTTTGGCTCCACCCCATTGTATGGAACTTTGAGGAGGTGGAAATGGTGCTGAGCTACAGCTGCACATCTGGGAGTGCTGTTGCTTTGTAGTGGGACTCTCAGCCATTGGTCAATGTCCCAACATTGTACCAGGAGACTGCTATCCCACACAGTGTTGTTATTCCCCCTTGGGTGTGGTAGCGAATGCATGCATGGAACTTGGTCCCTGCTAGGGTCATTGGCTGGGCCTCTGGACTCTGGGTTTCACCCACAAAGTCCTTTCTTTTTCAGTCGTTATGTTCAGCCTTTCCTTTACCACTTATGATTATGGAAATTGTCTCCAGTTCTCCCTCCTCTGGTCCTGCCGATGTTTCTTCCCCGATGATGACCGCAGCTTCTCTTCCTGATACTTCTCTGACTCTTCCTATTGTTTCCTATCCTCTACTCATGTCTGCTGTTTTGTCTCATCTAACTACACCAGCTCCTGCCTCACAGTCTCATATGTCTACAACTCTGTCTACCTGTTCGTCTTCTACAGTAGCTTTTGAACCTTAAATGCTTCCACCTCCTCCTCCATCTACCCTTCCTGTTTGTTAGGCTTCCTTGTCCCATCCTTGTACTTCTTCCTTTCTCACTAGCCCTGTCTTCACTGCTTCTCTTTGGGCCACAGACCTGGTCCCAGTATTTTAACCACCTCACAAATGGATCACCTTTCACTTCACCTCTCTCTGTTATGCCAAGTAGGCACTAATGTTATGTTCTCTGTATGGCCTATTGATTCATCTTCTGTCTTTCTGTCTATTGCCAGATGCCTCATTTGTGTGAGGGGTGGCCACAAAAAAAATTGCCTTCATGTCCTCTTGTTTCCCCACCATTTCACTGTCCTCCCCCCAACTTACACCCCCCTCTCTCATATACCTCTCCACTCCATACCCCCATCTCATCCTCAGCCTCCCCTTCCACTTCACTCACATACACTCACCACAATAGTCTCTCGCTCTCCATCCTCTCTACATGGCCAAACCATTTCTTTCACTCTCCATCCTCTCTACATGGCCAAACCACCCCAGTGTATTTCTCCAACTCTTTCTGTCACATCCACATCCATACCACAATGCTCCTCCACTTCCTCATTTGTCAGTATGTCTCTCCATGTAACACCACATGCTCCTCTGAAATAACTCATTTCCACTGCACTTACTCTTGACTTGTGTCCTTCCAACAAGGTCCAAGCTTCACTTCCATATGTTAGAGTTAGTATCACAATACTATCATGCAGCGACTTGCTCACTTCCCTATTTCTTACCACTGCATTCAAGGAACCAACAAGCTCTCTTCCTTGTTGCACTCTTTCAAGCACTTATCCTCTAAACTCCCATCCTTACTCATCACACTACCCAAGTACTGTATTTAAATGCACTCACATTTTCTATTTCATTATCCAATCTCACTATGCATTCTGTGACTTCATTTCTGTTGAAGACAATAACTTTACACTTCCCTACATTCACCTTTAGATTCAGTTTCTTACACGCTCACCCAGACTCATTCACTAACCCTTGCAGTTCCCCATCGTCTTCACTTAAAAACGCTGTATCATCTGCAAACAACAGTGCAGGAAGCCTCCAAATGCTGCTGTCTCTCATATGGAATGCTCTAACATCCACTGCCTTACTTTGTACCTCTTTTATAACCCCATCCACATACATATTGAACAAATATGGAAACATGATACATCCCTGTTTCAATCCAACATTCAGATAGAAAAATTCACTCAATTCATTATCCACAAGCACCACAGCTTTAACACTCACTCAATTCATTATCCACAAGCACCACAGCTTTAACACCCTCATACATATTCTTCATGGCATTCAACAACTTCCCATTTACTCCATATATTCTTAACATTCATATATTCTTAACATTTTCCACATTCCTTGTCTATGCACCCTGTCATATGCTTTCCCCAAATCCATGAAGGCCACATACAACCTCTTTCCCTTCTCTAGAAACTTTCACACTAAAGACCTAAAGATGAATATCTGAACTACACAACCTCTTCCCTTCCTAAAACCTCCCTGTTCGTCTCCAACCAATTTCTCTGTTGTTTCCCTAACTCTGTCAATAAATATCCTGCCATATACTTTTCCTGTTACACGAAGAAGGCAAATGCCCCTATGGGTTACCAATTACAGTAAGACCTCACTATAACGGACTAATTGGGGCTCAGGCCAGTCCGAAATATGCGATTTTCCGATAAAAGTGACATCCGGACTTACCCCTGCTAATCCGGACTTTTTCCGATATATCAGACATTAGTCCGGATTGCATCAGTGGTTTTCACCACAAATGCAGTATTGTACTGTGTTATACCTTCACTACATTAATCAAATGGTATAATAATACTGTACTGTGCACTGAAAAACATGTCTTTTACTTGTCTTATCGTGGTGAACATAGCTGAAGTTGTCAGGCAGTCCAGACTGCTTTCTGGCTATATTGGACTTTTTCCAATATATATAGGAGTTTAGTCCAGTAGCTCCTCGAGTCCGATAAAAGCGAATTCCGGTCTACTGAAGTCCATTATATCGAGGTTTTTCTGTACTTCTTTTTCCCCTTTTTCTTTGTACAGGGGAATAATTATACCTGACTTCCAATCCTCTGGGACTCTACCTTCCTCCCAGGTTAATCTGTACAGCTTCCATATCCAATAATCCATTCTGCTACTTTCTCTGCCTTCTCATCAGGTTTTAAAAGCAACTCAAGCAGAAAAAGTGGTCTTTAATTAATCCCTCCAGTAATCCAATTTCAGTTTCTCCTGATGCACAATTAAATTAACTGACAGGTACCATCCGTCTTCCCTCTTTTTTTTGGCCTCTTCTAACCAAAATTTTGGTGACTGTCCTGAGGATATTCAGCTCATTCTTTCTGAACAACATCACCCAGTTCTTTCTGTTCATTGTTATACCATCCCTTCCCAAGGAACCATCAACGACCAGCTAAAACTGCCAAAATTGTATTAGTCTCGCAGTCTTCTTCTTTTGTCATCATCGTGGGCACTGTCCTCCCTGTTAAAGAATATGTTCCTCCACCACATCAGTGCACTTCCTGCTGGCTTTTTAGCCATCCAGCCAAATACTGCAGATGACAGGCTGTCTGCCCCAACTGTTCACAAATTGGGCACTTTGGGCACTTATCATCGTCATGTACATTGATCTTTCAGTCCTGCCTGAACTGTGGGGGTCATCATACAGCCTTCTACAGAAAATGCCCTATCTACATTATTTAAGCCAAATTGTCACATTTATTGGGCACATATATGGGTTAGCTATACAGTTATCACCCAGCATTATAAATAGTGTCCCAGTTTACAGGACACCATTAGGTTTGTCACACAGTGTAAAGCCACCAGAAAAGGAAACAGAGTAATCAGAAGTGACAGGAAAGATGGGAGAAATAGGAAGAGGAGGACGGACACAGAAAAAGAATGATAAAAATAAAGGAAGAAGCTGGCAGCAGTACACTGAATGAGTGGAGGATGGTCGCCACCATCTACCACCTAAAAATAAAACTGGTAACTTTCATTCAGCGTAAGGATGTTAGGGAAAACTTTTCAACCATGACACAGTAAGAGGTAATTCATAACTCTGAGAAATTATAAAGGCAGTACTGTATCAAGAATAAAAAAATAATATATTGTTGGAGGGCTAGGTAAGAGTTGGTAGGCCACCCCACTGGATGCGGGTTCAAATCCCCAAAACACTCCAACCATAATCTATCTATCTATCTATCTATTGCCAGACGCCATAATCCCGTAAGGGGTGGCCATTTGACTCTGAGTTATTTGTTTTACAGGGAGGGGCACTACCCCTCCACCAACCCACTTGTTGACACATAGGGAGCACGTATGGTTTGGTTATATGGTTACCACCCAGCGTTGTAAATGGTTTCTTGGTTTACAGGAAACCATTTGGCTGGTCACTCAATGTAAAGCCACCTGTAAAGGAAAGAAAAGCAATAAGAAGTGACAGGAAAGATGGGAGAAATAGGAAGAGAGGAGGGCAAGCTCAGAAAGAGAATGATAAAGGCTAAGGAAGAAGTAGGCATAATAATACAATAATTACCCAAGTCCCATATGTGGTCTGAATTTTCCACGTCATCCATACGGCGGTGTTGTATTAAGCAGCTTGAAGGGACTGAATTGTGAATGACAGGTAGCCAAACACAATACCTATATATGTCTTGTGTATGTGTGCATCGATCACAGAATGAAATTGCTTATAGCCTTACCATTGACAGTTGGCAGTTTTAGAATGGGATATGCTCAGCTGCAACTGCGATGCCATTAGTTGTGTACCACACAATCTGACATTTTCTCCACTCACAGGTTCTTTCATATCAGTTAATTCCTTTATATCAGTTTATCCAATCCCATCGTCGAACTTGGCTTGCTTCTCAAGAAGATGCGAGCCAAATATTGTCACTGTTTATTTGTGAAAACACGGGCTTACTAAACAGTACGCTGTGCACTTCTGTCCTCAGTATTTAGCTGTTATCAGGAAAGAAGTTAACACGTTCCACGAACACGTGGTGCCAAGTCATGAAAACGATGCTATGGAAAGGATGTGGAGCCATAGTTTTGTCATTCTGCCCCCGGCTTCCCGGAAATACTGTAGCTGCAAAATGACGAAAATCGCTTACTGGTTAATGATTTTTAGTGGCATTTTTAATATATAAAATCTGACTGCACTTCTGTGTTCAGAAACGTTTTCTACGTACCTGATAAAAAATCTACCAAAAATCCAAAACACACACTTCGTTCATTGATTCTGCTTTAATCATTGATTCTGCTTTACGAACTGGAGGATTATAAAATAAGAGCATGAAAAAACACCACACTTAAAGTGATTGTTTGCGACACACATTTTAGGAAGAGAGAAAGTAGGTTGATTACATATGAGTCAGGGGAAATAGCAGCCAGATAAACTATTACATGGTCAGGAGGGCTGATAGGAGGTTAGTGTTAAAGCTATAGGGAGCGAGGAATGTGTCCAGCAACACAAGTTATCAATATGTGATATGCTGTAAGGAGTGGGTGATGAAAAAGAGGACCCATGCACTTAGGAGGAAAATATGGAAACTGAAAAACCAAGCAGTAAAGGATGCCTTCTATAGCGAGTTGAGGAGAATGGTGGCTGAACAGGGACACGTTGACAGAAATGTTAATGAGCAGTACAGTGCCCTCAAGAGCAACCTCTTGAGAATTACTTGTTCAGTATGTGGGGGCACGGTGGCTCAGAGGTAGAGCATCAAGCTCGGGACCGGGGGGGTCGCGAGTTCGAGCCGCGCCCGGGACTGCGGTGCCGGGAGGGGTAGTGCCCTTCTGTTACCTAGCGGGGCTATATGATCTCATTGTAAGGTCTAGCTCGGGGATTCTTTAATCCTTTTTTTGTTCAGTATGTGCATGGACAAGAGACTCCCCCCCCCAAGACATAAAGTAACTTGGTGGCTGGATGAAGGTGTGGAAGCTGCAGTTATGGAGAAAAGAAGGCTTTCCGGGAATGGAAGAAGGGTGGCAACAAAGAGGAATAATTGGCTGCCAAGCGTAGGGCTAGGAAAGAGGTTTACAGGGCACAGTCTGAGTCACAGAGACTTTTACTTGATAACCTAAATCGTGTGGAAAGGAAGAATATAATATTTAAGGTGGCAAATCAGATGGAGAGGGAGAACAGGGATATCATAGGTAAGCAGTGTGTGAAGAATGATGCAGAAAGGGTAGAGGTGAACAGTGGGGATATTAAAGAAGCATGGAGAAAGCATTACAGCTCGTTGTTGAATGAGGAGTTTGGTTGGGACAGGGAGGGTTTGGAGCCAGCAGATCCAGTGTTTGGCCCTTGGCTTTTGATTGACGCTGCTACTGTGAGTGGGGCAATGGGCAGGATGAAGGTGGGGAAGGCAGCAGGTGTGTCTGAAGTGACAGCTGAAATGTTGAAAGCCTCGGGGATATAGGAGTGAGGTTAGTCACTGACCTGATAAATATGATTACTTATAAGTGTGTTGTCCCAGATGATTGGCTGAAGAGTGTAATTGTAAATGTGTACAAGGGGAAGGTTGATATCCTGGAAGGTGGAAATTATAGAGTTATAAAGTTTTTAGATCAGATAATGAAAGCAATGGAGAGAATTGTAGAAGGTATGATTAGAGAAAGAGTGAATATTGATGAGATGCAGTTTGGGTTTATGCCAGGCAAAGGGACCACTGATGCTATATTCATTGTTTGACAGCTTCAGGAAAAATATATAGGAAAGAAAAGGGAACTGTACTTTGTTTTTGTTGATTTGGAGAAGGTCTTTGACAGAGTCCCTAGAGCGGTTGTGAGGTGGGCAGTGAGAAAGCTTGGAATCGAGGAGTGGCTGGTTAGGGTCATTATGGCCATGCATGTGGGTGCTTGCACCCAGGTAAGGGTGAAAAGAGATTTGAGTGACGAGTTTTCTCTGCATGTTGGTGTCCACCAGAGGTCAGTTTTGAATCCCATGTTGTTTACCATGGTACCTGGAGCCCTCTCACGTGACTTCAGAAATGGACTCCCCTGGGAGATGTTCTGTGCTGATGATTTGATGTTGATTGCAGAGAATGACAGTGAGGCGGAGGAAAGATATAGGTGTTATGCTACGTACTCAAGGCTCAACCTCTTGCTCCTTGAGTATGAGGAACTGATCTGGGGTTCTCTTCAAGACCGGGTGTAGAGCATGGAACCAGAGGAACAGGGCTCAAAAACACAGGCCAACCAGTCTTACACGTATATTGTCATACAAACATACAATACTGGGCACAGTACAAATGGGCGGATTACACACACTATAGTGGACACAAAGGACAAGAGTTGTGACTACAGGTGACAGGATATCTGTAGGTGTCGCCCAGGTGTGGGAGGGGTCCCATCAGGCGTGTGCCCTCTGAAGGGGCATGGGACCACTGTTGTAGGCCGGATTGTCTGGTGTGGGCTGTGGGGCAGCGTAGAGGGAGGCCTTTCCCTGGATAGGCCACAGTGAGTGTGTCGGCCCTCGGGACTGGGGCCGAACAGGGTGAGTAGGCGTGCTGCCTTGCACCTGCCCTTGGTGGAGGATGGTTCGCTGGCTGGTCTGGGAAGGTCTCGGCCAGGAGTCCTGGGGGCATCCCACGACGGCTTGGGGCTGCGGCCTTGCCTTTGTTGAGAGGCCATCAGGGGCTGCCTGTGGCGTCTCTTCCTCTGGGAGTCTGGCAGCGACGGGTGACGTAGGGACGCTGGCTGCAGTGAGCGTATCCCCAGGCTCACTATGGGGCTGTTCCAGACCCTCTCCAGCTGTGACTCCACTGGGGAGCTAGCTCCGCCCCGTGGGGTGTGGGGAGAGCGAGAGGGGCATCCCACTCGGCCTCTGGAAGAGAGAGGTGAGCAAGGGGCGTTGCCCTTGGTGGGTGTCGCAGGGGTAGCAGACGAGGGAAGTACAATGGACGTTCCCTTCCCAGCGGGCACGGTGGGCACTGCTGTGGGTCCACCAGACCCTGTGACTGCAGGTGAGAGGAGGACAGTGGCTGTCCTCTCCCTGGCGAGCATGGTGGGCATCACCGCGGTCCTGCTTGGGACTGTAGGTGAGGGAAGTATGGTGGACGTTCCCTCCCTGACGAGCACGTTGGGCATCATCGCAGGTCTACTTGGGACTGTTGTTACACGAATCCCACCCCGATCCTGGTGAGTGGTGGTCCGAGTAGAGAGCAGTGCAGCGGGGCGGCGTACCTCCCACAGGCTCTGTTGAGGGGAAGAGGGGTGCATGGTGGCGGGGGATGTATGCCCATCTTGCTCGGGACTTTTCTGTGCCTCCCTGTGGCCTCCCCTTGGTGCTGGTATTTCACCTCCGTCATGGCTAGAAAAGTCACATCCCAGTGGCTGAAGGTGGTTGGTGTTGGAGGCAGCAGTGTGGTGGGTTGGCGTAAGCTGGTGGAGGAGTGAGGTCCTGTGCTGCATGAATAGATTTGGCTCCTGGTGTGGATGGTATACTGTCTCAAGGGTGGAGGTATGTGTAGTCCTTTGCAGGAGTTGTGGTGGCCCTCAGAGGCGGTGTTTGTTCCCCTGGGCAGGGGTCCAGAGTACACGTCTAATCTTCATTTCTGGAGGCATGGAGTGTGGTGGCTGGCTGGTGAATCTGGGCTGAATGCTGGAGATGGGTGAGGCGATTTGGGTTTTATGAGGTCGAGAGGGACGAGCCTTAATCACCCTGGTGGGCTTGGCCACTGGAATTTTCCATCACGCCTAAAGTATTTTTAGGATTATGGGGAAGGTGTTTGGTTTGGGGGAGCTAGAGGTGGATGGTCTGGGTAGTGTTGGAGGTGTTGAGGGTGTGGGTGTGTACCTTGCTGGTGAGTGAGAGAGAGAGCCAGATATGGTAGTGGTGGTGGTGAGGACGGGTGTGGCTGGGGAGGAGCTTGGTTCATGTGGTGAGGTGACTGTGTGGGGGTGAGGGGTTCTTGGTTTGGGTGGTGGAGTTTTTGTGTTAGGTGGTGGTCGAGGATGGGGAGCTGGTGTGGGGTCTGGTGTAGGATGTGGGTGTGGAATGAGGAGTGGGTGAGGGTGAGGAGTGTGTGGGTGTGAGGCATCCAGTCCTAGGGGTGGCGGGGGTTAGGGCAGGTGTAGGCAGTGTGCAGCATCGGTCGAGTGGTGAGGTGGCCGGAGGTGGGTGGGGGGCTCCCCGGTTGGATGGCAGAGCCTTTGTGTCCAGTGGTAGCGGTGCAGCAGAGGTTATTGAGGTGGGAGGTGAGGTCACTGGGGGTGCATGGGGGGCCTGTGGGGAGGGTGTGGAGTTTGGTGGAGGGTTAGGTGGGAGATGTGATTGTGGAGGGGGGAGTAAGTGAGGGTGAGGAGTGTGATGGTGTGAGATAGCAGGTGCACTAGTCAGCTGTGTGGTCGAAGGAGGCAGATAGTGGTGCAGCATGCTGGGTGGGGAGGTGAGTGTGGCGTGGTTGAGGTGGTGGGTGGGGGACGGAAGGGACGCACATGGCAATTGCAGTAGGTGTACAGGGCGTTGTGGTACTGGATGGTTACTTGGTAGGGGTTGGGCACGTTGACGACTGTATACGGTCCTATGAATTGGGGTGATAGTTTGTTAGGGACTGGCAATTGGGCCACCATAACTGAGTCCCCCAGCTTGTAGGGATTGGCAGGGGCGATGTCAGGTTGAAGGTCCTGGTGTTTTTGTAGATGATCAGTCGGTTCCTGAGGTGGTGAAGGGGGTCAGACGTGGGGGCATGGAAGGGGGCTGTTGGTGGTGTTGGAGTGGTAGAAGTAGGGTTTCTCCGAATGCTCATTCGTGAGGGTTAATGCCATCTTCTCGGGGACAGGTTTTCATTCCCTACTGCACAATTTTAACGTGAGCTGGCCAGTCCTCTTTTCGTGTTTCTTCTGTCCTGGCCCGAACCTGGTTGAGGAGGGTGCAGTGACTTCTCTTGCGTATCCCCTTTCCCTGTGGCCAGTATGGGGAGGAGTGGGAGAGCTTGTACCCAAAGAGGATCGTGAGCTTCTTCCATATCTTGCTGGTAAACTCTGGGGCATTATCTGAGTGAAGGGCTTGGGGGATGCCGAAGTAGGGGAAAACGTGGCAGACGAGAGCATCGGCCATGGCAACGGCGTGTTCTTTGGCTGGGCAGGCAATCAGGAATTTTGAATACGTGTCCACGAAGGTTATGATGTATTTGTAGCCAGCCTTTCCCTGGAGGGGCCACGGTGAGTGTGTTGGCCCTCGGGACTGGGGCCGAACAGGGCGAGTAGGTGCGCTGCGTAGCGCCTGGCCTTGGTGGAGGATGGCTCGCCGGCTGGTCTGGGAAGGTCTCGGCCAGGAGTCCTGAGGGCATCCCTCTATAGTTGGGGGCTGCAGCCTCGCCTTTGTTGAGAGGCCGTCAGGGGCTGCCTGCGGCATCTCTTCCTCTGGGAGTCCAGCAGCGACAGGTGACGTAGGGGCACTGGCTGCAGTGAGTGTATCCCCAGGCTCACTATGGGGCCACTCCAGACCCTCTTCAGCTGCAACTCCACTGGGAAGCTAGCTTTGCCCCTTGGGGTGTGGGGAGAGCGAGAGGGGCGTCTCACTTGGCCTCTGGAAGAGTGAGGCGAGCAAGGGGCGCTGCCCTCGGTGGGTGTTGCAGGGGTAGCTGACGAGGGAAGTATGGTGGACGTTCCCTCCCCAGTGGGCACGGTGGGCGCCATCGCAGTTCCACTAAAACCTGGAACTGCAGGTGAGAGGAGGACAGTGGCCGTCCTCTCCCCAGTGAGCACAGTGGGCATTTCCACGGTCCTGCTCCCTGTGGGGGCTGCAAATAAGGGAAGTACGATGGACGTTCCCTTCCCGATGAGCATGATGGGCGTCGTCACGGTCCTGCTTGGGACTGTAGGTGAGGGAAGTACGGTGGACGTTCCCTCCCCGACAAGCACTGTGGCCGTTGTCGTGGTTCTACTTGGGACTGTGGTTACAGGAGTCACACCCCAATCCCGGCGAGTGCTGGTCTAGGTAGAGAGTAGTGCAGCGGGGCAGCGTACCTCCCGTGGGCTCCATTGAGGGGAAGAGGGGAGCATGGTGGCGGGGGACGTATGCCCGTCTTGCTTGGACCCTTTCTGCACCTCCCTGTGGTCTTCCCTTGGTGCTGGTATTTCAATAGGAAATGGAGAGATGGTATGGGGCACAAATCATCAGCATACTAGAACTCCTACGGGAAAGTACGAAAATAAAATTATCACACATCAGGGTGAAATACACTACACAATTATTCAAACATCATTCAAGCCTTTAAATCCTGGTGCCACTTTGCAAGCTAGATTATCTGTTCATTTGTATAGTATCATTTGTAAAGGCTCCAACATGCTTACATATATCACCCTTGGTCTTGTGATGGCAGCTGTCCACACTGTTCGATCTGTGGTGGCCTCTGCCTCCCTGTTCGTCCCAGGTGTTTTTCAGTCTGCCTCACGAAACCCTGTTCTCGACATTCACACTTCTCACTTTCCACACCCAATTGCCATCCTCCATCGTCTCCATATGCCTAAATCATCTAAGTGTGCCCCTCATCACAGCACCAATACATTCCAATCCCATCCTTCCTCTCAACTCTTCAGTTGTAAACCTAGCCCCTGTACATATTTTTTTATCATTATAGATGCACTTCACATAAACCTGTTCAGTAGAGTCATAAGCCAAGAAACAGATTAAAATTACAGGAAGTTCTCATTTCCAGTTAGGCATATCTTAAAAAATATTACAACTTTTCCACACAACTAGTACTTTAAAGTTAAAGCCACTATAATCGGCTTTATAGTTATCAGTGATATGTCAGTGTGCAATTGTTCTGCAATTTACTGTGGCCTTAAGCAGCAGAAGGAGCATTTAGAGGGGGGGGGGGCATTTAAAAATCATCAGCCAGATTCAGTCCACTTCAGGACAGTGGCTTTTCTCATTTTTCTTCACTCAGACTATTAGAAGTTAGCCTGTTCAGTCCAATCCTCATGAATCTCTGAATCTCTTCTTACCATTTATTCTCAGTCTGCCTCTTCCTCTCACTCCATCTCTGGGGTGCTGCAAAGTTATCCTGGTTGTTCATTTGTTGTCTGTTATACAGAGAATGGATCTGCCCATAACTGTTTGTTTTTTGATTGTAGTGATTATATCCACTATTTTGGTCTGTCCTATTATCCAGGAAGTTCTTTTTAGCTCTTGGAGCATTCCTAAGTGAGTTTCTAAGGATTTTGTTAGGTTCAGTGTTTCCAATCCTTAAGTTAAAAGTGGAAGGACTCACTGATTATATAACTCTTTTGACATAATGGCATGATTAGCCATCATGTGCTGTAGTTATTTAGTTTACAAAAGCCCTTCATTGTATTCCTTTTCTTTGCTTGATGTCATTGTTATGGACTGGGTCTGTCCAAACAGCCTGCTCTTGGTATTGTTCACCATGTATTAAAAATTAGGGACATCATGGCTTCTGGGGATTATGGGATAAATGAAAGATTTATGAGCCAGTTTGGCTGTATTTTGGCAAGGTTACAAAAAAACATAGGGCAGAATATAAATTCCTCTTTATTTCATCCTCCCACTTCCCATTCCTTGCTCCTCCAGAATAATAATAATACAGCAATTGTTTTGGTGTTGGCCATTTACACTTTATCAGGGATTCTAACTCTTGTTTGTAAAATTATAATTTTCCATTATCTCACTGTGTGTAGGAATGTCTTTTTCATTTTACTTTTGCCATCTCCCGTTGATATTACTGTATTCACCTGAGGACTAACTTTTAAACTGGAGAGCAAATATAGCATCAGTATATAAATGCCTTTAGCATGAGAAACCCTCCCTAAGTTGTTTAAAATTGTCAGGTAGCAGCAAGAATATACTAAAAGGAAAGTCATCCAGAATCAAACCTGAATTTTGATCTATGTTAAGCTTTTTTGGGATAACACTATGGTACGTAACAGGGTGGGAAATTTTTGCTTCAGATTTACTTGCCCCAGGCTAGTGATTTGTGAAATTTATGGTACATGCCAGGACATTCTCATTACTGGCCTTGATATTTTCTTTGAATGTAGTAACCCCCCCAATATCAGACGTAATAGAGCCCAAGTAACGTCCGGGACTTGGTCTTGTCCAGGACTTGGGCAAAATGCCCAACCCAAACTAACTTTGAAAGCTACCTAAATAACTCCCTACTGGACATGTACAGCACCTATTTAAGACCCTGTTCACACAAATAAGGGACAGAAACCATAAAATAAATGAAAAGGAACCAGAGAATGAGAAATTAGAAGTAAGCAAGGAAAATATTTAGCAGTGTACAGGGTACTTATGACACATCCGTGGCTGTCGCAAAGATTAACCCGCATCCTCTATGGCTTTGACAGTGGTGAAGGTGCACTTGAAGCACGTACAGTAATCCAGTGTTGCACTGCACTTAATCCTTTGCACTAACGAGGTAGAGCGAGCCAGGTTAAACTCGTGTAGGATGCAGGAGGTCGGCCATCCCACGTCCACCTCGTCCAAGATCACCCTCTTCTTCTCCAGAGTCAGAACCACCCGTTTCCTCTTCTTGGGTGGTGGGGCCATCATCATACACGAGTAAGAGGCAGCAGAGGAACAGCAGGGCCTGCAGCAGGTATGGCATCACCATAAAAGTAGGCACATGGGCAGCCACGGCAACAAGCGTGCAGTCACGACAGTAGGTAGGCGCGAAGTGGGGAGGATGCAGGGGCGCTCTAGCGGATGTCACCAGAACTACGTGCCAAAACACAGCTGTTTGTCGCCGCGTGGCAAATTTAAAGAGTAGGGATGAACACAGATCGGCTTTTTAAAAAAAAAATTTGGGGGTGTCCCAGATCATTTCAGACATTCGTCCAGATGGTCTTTTGTCCGGATATCTTAGGGAATATCCAAGACTTGGACTAATGGACTCAAGCCCAAAATGTCTGGGACTTGGGGTGACCGGGTCTTGGTCGACTGGGTCTTAAAGGGGTTACTTATGTACTGGTTTTGATTTTCTGCACTGTAAAGTGGTGGTGTTTCTGTAGTCCTGTAGCTTTCTGTTAACTGTTCTGTAGTAGAAGTTTAAGTAGTGTATACAGGCATACCCCACTTTATGATCAGCCGCTATACAACACCCTGCCATAGTGATGTAAAAAAAAAAAAAAAAACCCCTTCCATGCCTCTTGATGGCCAGTCCCCAGTTATCCATTTTTTTTTTGAATGGTTTCTTTTTTAACCAATTTTTATGATATTTTAGGCTTAAATTTTGTGTTTAGGTTGATTTATAAACTGTTTTTAGACTTAGATTAATGTGTTTTAGTCATACGTGGGTTGAACACTGTCATTTTGGGGAACAGTTTTGTTTCGTTTCGTTTTTGAAGGCTCCAACATGCTTGCATGTGTCGGCCTTGGTCACCTAATGGCGGCTCTTCATGCTGCTTGATCCCTGGCAGCCTCCCTGTTCAGTCCCTTAACCCTTAAGTCACACTTAATGACCTCGTCCCATGTCTTTCTCGGTCTACCCCTCCCAACCCCTCCCCCAGTATTAACACCTCTCGCCCTCTGTACCCAATTATCATCCCCCATCCTCTCCACATGTCCAAACCACCTCAGCCTACCGCTCATCACAACACCAATACACTTCAGTCCCATCCTACCTCTCAACTCTTCCATCGTAAACCCAGCCCCCCCAGGCCTTGCACGCAGGGACGCATTGCACATCCACCTAATCATTGTCATTTCTGTACGTTTAAACCTGCGAATATCCTCTTCCTTTACTGCCCAGGTCTCACTACCATACAGCATCACACTCCTAATACATGCTGCATACAAAGATCCCTTAGCACGTAAGGAGAGTCCTCTCAATGTCAGGAGAGGCAACAGCTCCCTGAACTTCTTCCAACCACTTCTCACCCTAGCAACCGAGCTAACTCCAGCCCCACCTCCGGCACATAACATGTCTCCCAAATAACAAAACTCCTCCACACACTCAAGAGACTCATCTGCAAGTTCAACCCTCTCACGCCTAACAGTCTCCACCTGCTCTCCCCGACACGCCGCACACATGAAATCAGCATCATCTCGCAGTCTACCTCTAATACCACTACATCTCTTGTGCACGCATTTATCACAAACACTACACAAGATGGAATTACTTCCCACACCCTTGTGGCAAACTGCACATGGCCACTCTTCCTCTCCTCTGATTGTACTGCCACCAACCCTAGATATCATCACTTTTGTTTTATCTGCATTTACCCTTAAGCCCTTGTACCCCATACCATCTCTCCACTTAAATCTTTCCTCCGCCCCCTTTTCATTCTTCAATCAACACCAAACCATCAGCATACAACATCTCCCATGGGAGTCCATCTCTGAAGTCACGTGAGAGGGCTTCAAGCACCATGATAAACAACAAGGGACTCAAAACTGACCCCTGATGCACACCAACATTCACGGAAAACTTATCACTCAAAACTCCATTCACTCTTACCTGGGTGCGAGCACCCACGTACATGGCCATAACCACCCTAACCAGCCACTCTTCCAACCCCAGCTTTCTCATTGCCCACTTCACCACCTCTCTAGGGACTCTGTCAAAGGCCTTTTCCAAATCAACAAAAACAAAATACAATTCCCTTTTCTTTCCGGTATATTTTTCCTGAAGCTGTCGAACAATGAATATGGCATCAGTGGTCCCCCTGCCTGGCATAAACCCAAACTGCATCTCATCGATATTCACTCTTTCTCTAATCATACCTTCTAGAACTCTCTCCATCACTTTCATTATCTGATCTAAGAACTTTATACCTCTGTAATTTCCCCTTTCCAGGGCATCACCCTTCCCTTTGTACACATTTACAGTTACACTCTTCAGCCAATCATCTGGGACAACACACTCATATATAATCATATTTATCAGGTCAGTGACTAACCTCACCCCAGTATCTCCAGAGGCCTTCAACATTTCGGCAGTCAACCCAGACACACCTGCTGCCTTCCCCACCCACATCCTGCCTATTGCCG
>JAGKTI010010895.1:0-14005 GCA_018397915.1 Birgus latro
ACTGCCTGACCCTTTAAGTGCTCTGTACCATTAGGCAGATGTGGATTAGGTGTGCTAAGCCGACTCCGTGCCTGCCTTACCCCTGCACAGTTGTTGATTTTATACCCTGTGTAGTGTACAACTCAAGTGTTGGGAGGCTCCCCACATACAGCTCCTCTCAACAAGGCGGAGTCAAACACTTTTCGTCTCATTAACTCTCCTTCTCTTACTGACTCCTTTCAACCTTCATCTCGCCGCCGCACTGTTGCATCTTTATCTCTCTTCTGTCGCTGCTACAATGGTCACTGCTGCCTTGAACTGTCTGCTTGTGTAACACCCGTCTAGCAGCAGACTCTCACCCCCTTTCCGTCCAGCTCTAATGCAAGAGTTAACCATTACTCCCAGTCCTTCATGTAGGCAACAGGTCAACTCTGGAACTGTCTCCCTTTGTCTGTATATCCTGCTTCCTATGATCTCCAGTCTTTCAAACGCAGTGTGTCCAGGCATCTCGGTATGAACGGATCTTCAATTTGGTTCTCTGTTGTCTTGTTTTTGTGTTTTTCCTTGGAGGGAACATTCTTACGGCCTTGTGGCCTTTAGTTCTTTCTTCCTTGACCTAAAAAAAAATCACACACAACATAACGCACAACCTTCACAACAGCCACCACTATCGAACCACCACAACTACCACAACCCCCACAACCACCACCACGACCGCCACAACCACCACAACCTGTACCATATTCTCAGGGGAGGCTGGCCCCAATACGTAGTTTTCTCCACCAGCCTAACGGGTCTAAGAAAGTAGGGGGGGGGAGGGTAAGACTTAACGCAGGAACGCACAGCTCCTTCACTAAAGATTAAACCCATGCTCTCTCTCTCTCTCTCTCTCTCTCTCTCTCTCTCTCTCTCTCTCTCGCTTTGAAACATTATCATAGGTCTGTTTTTGTGTGAGTTGCCTTTGTATTCCTTTGTACTCCTTTGCATGGTACGATAGGGCAGGGTAAGAGAGAGGGAGGTGGGGTAGGGTAGGGTGGGCTAGGGTAGAGTATGGCAGGGTATGGCGTACGGTGTGATACTTAATGGAGGCTTGGGCACGGTTGGCATTAGGTAAAGAGGCAGAGTAGGGTAGGGTAGGGTACATCAGGGTAGGGTATGATTGGGTAAGGCAAGATAGGGGAGGGAAGCATAAGGCAAAGAGGTAAATTAGGCAAGAACAGAGAAGAACTGGTTTACGTAAGACAGAATGCAACTGGCCAGAATAAGGATGGGTGAAGACAGCGTAGGACACGAGAGGGCAGGACAAAGCAGGGCAGGTTTTGGCTAGGTAGGACAGGGTAGGTTTTGTCTAGGTAGGAGCGGACAAGATAGGACAGGACACAGAAGGACAAGACAAGACATTTTAGCTAGGTAGGACTTGACAGGGTAGGTTTTGGCCGGAGAGGACATAACAGGCACAGCGGGGAGGATTAGACACGAGTATCAGATGAAGAAAGAGGAAGAGGGAGGGAAGAACAGGAAGCAGAGAGGTAAGGAGAGAGAGAAGGAGGAAGAATGCAGCAAGGAAATGGAAGAAAATGGAAGAGGAAAGAGGAAGAGGAAAGGAAGAGGAGGGGAAAAGTAAGAGAGGGGAGGAAGATGGAAGAAGGGAGAAGAAAGAGGGGGGAGGAGGAATGAAGAGGGGGGAAGAAAGAGGAAGAGGAAAGGAAAAGGGGGAGATATAAAAGGGATGGGAAGGAAGAGGAAGGGTAAGAGGAAGGGTGAAGGAAGGAGAAAGTTGGACTGGACAAGGAAGGTTAGAGAGGGACAAGGAAGGGGATAGAAGGGGAAAGCAGGCATGGAATAGTGGAGGACAAGGAAAGAAAGAGAAGGGCAAGGGAGGGAGGGACAGGGAAGGGCACGGCAGGGCAGGAAAGAGTAGGGTAGGGCAGGGCATGATAGGTAAGGAGCACAATCCAATACAAGGAGGATCCGGCTGAAGTCAGAGGTGTTCGGGTGTGAAATTAGGCCAGGAAAGGATAATTCGATTGGTAGGGGGCAGGGGAGCAGAACAGGGGGAGCAGGGTAGGGAAGACAGAAGGGGAGGGGGAGATGAGGCAGGTGGGGCAAGGGAAAGGGTGGGGTGATACCGAGGGTGTAAAAGGTTGGGGTGAGGGAGAGGGTGTGATAACTTGGATAGGACTGGGGTAGAGAGGGATGGGTTGGGTGAGGGAGGGAGTGACAGGGTAAGGTAAGGGAGGGAGTGAAAGGGTAAGGGGAGGGGGAAGATGGGGTGAGGGAGAGGAAAGGTGTGGCAGGGTGGGGTAAACTTGAGGGTGTGTGACAGGGCTTGAGGGTGAGTTATAACAAATCCCACCTTCCTTGTGTTCCCATTCCCCTCCCAACGAGTTCCCAACCTCTACCCATTCCACTGTCTCCTTCCCATCTTCTCCCCAGTTTGCCCTCCCCAAGACTCCTCACCTCTTCCCCACTACCCTCCCAGAATTCCCCAACCGCCTGCCACTCCCCACTCAACCCCACAGACTTCCCAACTGACCCTATTCAATATAAATACATCTCCAAGTACCTCTTAAACGTATTCCTAAAAGGCCAGTCAAAATTGCCATCATGAGAGAGAGAGAGAGAGAATAGGTCCCTAGCATACCGAGGTAGACAGAACAGTAGTATCAGTTTCAGGTCGCACTCCCTCATTCCTTCACTTCCTCCCTCCTTCCCTCCCTCTCACGTCTGTCTCACTCACTCATTCCTTCACTTCCTCCCTCCTTCCCTTTCATGTCTCTCTCACTCCCTCATTCCTTCACTTCCTCCCTCCCTCCCTCTCGTCTCTTTCACTCCCTCATTCCTTCACTTCCTTCTGTCCCTCCCATCCTCTTTCACTCCTTCACTTCTCTCTCTCTCTCTCTCTCTCTCTCTCTCTCTCTCTCTCTCTCTCTCTCTCTCTCTCAAATCGAAGCAAAGGAATAAAAACTGACAGGTAAATAGGCAGATAAAGAGAGAACACACACACACACACACACCTGGGATAACCACTGCTCATGTCTTTACCTATTTTACGCTTCGTGTGTGTGTGTGTGTGTGTGTGTGTGTGTGTGTGTGTGTGTGTGTGTGTGTGTGTGTGTGTGGCAAGAATGAACTAAAATAATCTGCCAGGTCAAGAGGTAATTAATACGTCCTTGGTAAAAGCATACGGCACTGATGATAATGACACCTAATTATATACGCTGAATGGCAACACTAAATAGGATGGCAGCATTAAATAGGATGCCAACACTAAATGGGATGACAACACTAAATTACTTAAAGGCCGTGACAACACCAAATTAAATGAGGGCAGAGACAACACCAGAATACGATTTCTTCTGACACTATGGTTCTCTTGCTGGAAATGGCACTGTGGCACTGATAGTCATGGCACCCGACTATATGCAAGGGAATGACATTAAATTATATGCAAGGGAATGACATTAAATTATATGCAAGGGAATGACAGCAAATTATAGGCAAGGGAATGACATTAAGTTATATGAGGAAAATGACCCCAACTTATATGAAGTGTATGACGTCTTTTACAGGTGGCACTATGGCCCTGTGGCTGACCCTGGCACTGTGGCTCTACGTTGCAGCCCCGGGGGAGTGCCAGTCCCTGTTCGACGACGTGGCACTGACTCTGGGCGGCACTCAGGGCACCGGGAGGGAGGATGAGGGTGGTGCCGCAGGGCCTCTCTTCTCGCGTCATCAGGTAATGTTCGGTACACGGAAACTTTATTTACCTGTTGCTTCGGGGCACCGCTTGCACACACCTCACTGAGCCGCCTCTGCAACCAGCTACTGCAGACACAAACCTCAGTGACCTGTCTCTTGATACGCTGATACCATATACGGAAAATTCACTGAGATTTCTGTTTTCATGTCACCTGGTGCAGTAGAATTCATCCTGACTGAGCTTGTGCTATGTGTAAGACTGCTTGTTTATAATTTTAGCTTAACTCATTCAGCTACCAAACACTTCATAAATAAATGAGAATCAGCATGAATTTAAATGCGATCAAACCGAATTATTCTGAAGGGGGCGGTACTCCTGTGAAACGAGGCGCACTGTGTAATGAGGGACTTGGAAGGAATTTTATTTTGTACGAGTAAGCTGTAATACAAGAGGTAATGGCGTTGGGGGTTGACTGGAGGTTGCAAGGAAGTGGCTACCAGAGTGCGGTATGTAGGGCTGTGCCAACTCCTGGCGATACAATGGAAAGTTTCAAGTGACAGCAGTGGCGTAGTGCACGAGGAACGAGGCGGTACAACGTGCTCCCAGTATTTTCATACGGGTGAGCTTTTTTTGTGTTTCTGTGAAGTTCAATACATCCTGCTTGAATCCTTTCCATGGGAGTGGCCAGCACTGTGTGTGTGTGTGTGTGTGTGTGTGTGTGTGTGTGTGTGGATAAATACGTGAAGATATAATGTATTTATTAGAGTACTTGTGTATGTTACATACAGTACAAGTGTTTGAGTGAAGTTTCCCAGCAAGGCAATAGATATCATATATATGCTGGTAATAATAATAATAATAATAATAATGGGTCGGTTGGCCAGTGGTAGGCAACTACCGTCAGGGTGTGTATGGTAGGTCTACGAGAACAAGACAAGGAAAAAAAAAACAAATCTAAGGTCTGATGAACCGTACCTCCATTTTTTCTTTTCGGGGGGGGGGGAGGGGGAGGACTAAACCCTGGAGTGCCTCTTGGAATGTCTGGATTTCCGGTGCCTGGGAGACATGCTGAGTGCAGGAGGATGTGCAAAAGAAAGTTCCATTGCTAGAATGAGAAATGGGTAGAAGTATAAAGAACTGTTGCCTCTCATGACTAGTCAGAAGCTCTCCTTGCGTGCAAATGACATTCTCAACAAAACGTGTGAGAAGTATTGTGCTGTACGGCGGTTAACTTGGGCCAGTAAAGGAGAAACATGCACACTGGAACAGACTGAATTTAGAATGATGATATGGACAAGTACTGGCCATCACTAAACTATAGCAATGAGAAAGGCACCACAGACGGTAATTCCACAGCTGGTGTTCTTTCCAGAAGCCACTGAAACTGCTCTTAAAAGCTGTTAGAAAGTCGCAGAGCATAAAAGATTTCAAATCACCATGGAACCAACTAAAGTTTTCTCGTGCATTTTGAAAATGGGTGACGATCCATAAATACTGCATTAATATCCTCCATCTGCTTCTTCCCCAGGCCACTGCAGGGGGAACATCAAAAGTTGGGTCCGTCTTCCAACGCCACACAGCCACCGCTGCAGCGGAGACAGAGGACTCTGGGGAATCGCTCTTCGGTGGCCCTAAGATGTCCCTGAGCCTGAAGGAGCTTGAGAGCGAAGACATCCCCATATCAGGCGTGTATGACATCAAGGAGAAGGAACCTCGCGTGGCGTCAGCTACGGTGTCAGCTGGAGTTGGTTCTGGCAGGAAAAAACAAGGTTCACTCTTCGATGAGTTGCCCAACGCGGGTGCCAGTGTGCCGGATTCTTATCAAACCCAATCTCAGCACCGCAGTCAGTCACGGTCCAGCAGCTCCTTCACTCGTTCCAGAGCAAACTCAAACCAGCAGCAAACTAAAGCTCAAACTTCCAGAGCTGATTTTATCCTCCCTTCGTCTTTGACAAGAATTTCCAGCGAGAGAATCCGAAATGGCGAGAGAGCTGGACTGGAAAGTAACGAAGGCGGCTTCAGAGGCAGCGTGGGAGGCACTCACAGATTTCAACTTGCAGGGAATAAAGAACGAGATGTGGAGGTGGGTATGGTGCTGATGGTGTGTCATTGTTCTCTCTCTCGCTCTCTCTCTCTCTCTCTCTCTAAGGTGTCTACTTTCTCTTCCCTTTCACTTTTCCCTCCTCCAATGCACCAGTCTTCGTCTTTCACTATTCCATTTCCTCAGTTTCTCTCTTTCTCTCTCTCTCTCTCTCTCTCTCTCTCTCTCTCAGCTACCGTACCACTTATTCCGCCCTCTCGACTTTTTTTTTTTGTTTTGTTTGTTTGTCAGATTTACAACCCTGACATGTTTATTTTTGATGATGATGATCGCTAACAGTTGCTTCATTTACTGTTTCCGTCATCTGTATATTTCCTCAGTAGACATAATGTATAGAAGTAATTACTCCGTTTATAATCTTAGTTACCTTTATGTCTAATCGGGATAAACACTCACTTACAGCTTCAGTTGTCTATAATTATTGTGTTAGTGGACAGTGTAATACTGAAATATTTGCTTTTCTACAGCTTCAGTTATCTAGCTTTATCAGTACGCTGTATATAGCCTATTGTAGTGGACGGCTTGCACGCGGCTGACATGTGGGCATCTGAATCAGCACGGTAAATAATGTAAACATTTACTTCACTTATTACTTCAGTTATCTATATTTATTGCAGGACCCATCATCACACGCAGTCTCCACATCCCAAGCCCTGCAGCTACTAGCCCGCTATGCCCAGTTCCTCTCCACTACCGCCTCTAACCACAAACATCCATCCACAACCAGTCACCACAGTCAACCCAAACTACCACCGTCGACGAGCTTCCCTCATTCTGTCCAGGGTGACTTTCAACTTGCCTCTGAAAATATTAGCCCAGAACGTGAGGACAGCATGAGTGTTGAGGACGACCAGGAGTATGAGAGGAAAGATGGCAGTGGGCACAAGAGGAATAGCGTAGATGATGACTTCTTTTCCCTCTTCAGTTCGGACGATTTGCCTCACCTATCAACGTTCTTGGAGACCATGGATGACGACGAGAGGAAGAAGGATGACTATAAGGAGAAGGATAAAAAAAGGAAGGAGGAGGAGAAGAGGAAGGAGGACGTGGCAGAGACGCGGAGAAGACGACTTGAAGATTTGAGACTGGCTCTGGAAATCATCCGAGCATTCGAGACACCAGTGAAAAATGAGGACAGTGATGAGAGTGACAGAGAGGAGAGAGAGCGTGAGCTGGAGCTTCGTCTCGCCAACTCCATCTTCAACACTCGCATCAACTCGCTGTCTGAGCTGAACAGGATACAGAGGGACACGCTGGATAACCTGATGAGTATGATGAAGGGCAGGGGGTACAGACGCCATCTTAACTCAATCACCGCACCCCCACCTAGGCCTCCCCCTGCTGCTGCTGCCCCGCCTTTCCCCCCTCCTCCTTACCCCACCAATTACTACCGCGCCCCACAGCCGCGAGACCCCCCTGCCCCTCCCTCACGCCCCACTAATACATATCTACCCCCAACCCCTCGAGACCCCCCTGCCCCTCCCTCACGCCCCACTAATACATATCTACCCCCAACCCCACGAGACCCCCCTGCCCCTCCCTCGCGCCCCACTAATACATATCTACCCCCAACTCCACGAGACCCCCCTGCCCCTCCCTCACGCCCCACTAATACATATCTATCCCCAACCCCACGAGACCCCCCTGCCCCGCCTTCTCCCCCCATCATCACATACCTTCCCCCTACACAGCGAGACCCCCCTGCCCCTCCCTCACCCCCTACCAACACATACCTTCCCCCTACACAGCGAGACCCCCCTGCCCCTCCCTCTCCCCCCACCAACACATACCTTCCACCACAACCGCGAGACCCCCCTGCCCTTCCCTCGCCCCCCACCAAGTCCTACGGTGTCCCACGAGGCCCATCCAGAAGAGTTTCCGTCACACCAGCAGACATCTTCCAAGTTGCCCTCAGCGACACCATCCGAGTGGACTCCTCAGACGAAGCAGCAGAACCCAGACGGGGTTACGGTCCCCCTAGCAGATCCCCTCCTGCTTCTGCCAACCCTCCAGCTGTATACTACATCGCCCTGCCGCCTGCTGCCCAGTCTGACCCGCTGCCACCCCCACCACCACCAACTACCACCACAACTACCACCACCCAACGGCCCTACCTCCCACCCTGGGCCGACCCTGTGCAGCCCCTGAGCCCTTATTACCTCCCTCCTGCAGATGCCCTGCCCCTGGAAGGTACAGGATCGAGAGGATATAATTCCTGGCGCCCCGTTACCTCTCCTGCCACGTTATCTGATGCCCCGAGAGAGGAAGGCACCAATATCACCAACACTTTCTACAACTACCATTACCACTACCACTTCCCCGGTAACCAAGATGACTTCACTTCATCCTCTCGAGATCGGAGTGACGATAGTGGCAGCTCAGAGGAAGGCAGGCGGGGCAAAGCTGGTTACCACAGGGACCGGCCTGCCTCTGATGCCATCCCAGCGAGCAGTCTCGAGCACCAGCCTGTTAGAGACGAGAGCACCCCCGCTAGTCAAACACCAAGCCGCGGTAAAGCCTCCTACCGCCACTCTTTGAATCCACCTTCCACCTCACTCTCACAGACGCCGCAGTTTGATGTCTCTGTGTCCTCCTACTCTGCACTTGACTCGGGTGAAGTCAGATCCCCAGCTAGAGATCCCCCTCCGAGGCCTACCAACAGATACAGGCCACCACCTTCACCTACGCCAGCTGATCCACCTGCTCCAAGAAACAGCTACGGTCCTCCACCCACCACTACCCTGCCACCTTTAGATCCACCCAGACCTATGTATGGCTATGGTCCTCCACCTACACCACCAGCAGACCCAATCCCACCTCCACCACCTCCACCCATACCTAGTTATACCTATGGACCTCCACCCACTCCACCACCTGCCGATCCACCTGCGCCTATGTATGGGTATGGACCTCCACCTGCAGACCCACTACCACCATCACCTCCCCCTCCTAGATACAGATATGGTCCTCCAGCCAATGCCCGCCCTGCTGACCCTCCAGCCCCAAGGCCCCCCGCTCCCCCACCCCCAGGTCCTCCTGCTCCCCCACCTCCATCCCCCCCACCGGCAGCTTATGGGCCCCCTCGCTTCCCCCGCTCACCCGCCCCTAGAGCATATGTAGTCCCCCCAACCACAACCCTACCTCCTGCCCAGCCCATCACTACCCCTCCTTCAACGTACGCTGCCCCAGCCCCTGTGGCCGACCCCCTGCCTCCAGCGCCCCCTCCCTCCACAACCCCCGCACCTCCACCGCCGCCATCCAGCGTATACGTCATCCGCCCACCGCCACCACCTCGCAAGCCTTTCTCCAAGAAGGTCAAAGCTCCGAAATACTTTCAGCGAGCTCCGGTAGTGGCTGTGGGACCCGTAGCTGTACAGGCCAGACCAGTCAGGGACCAGCCACTGAGAGACCCTTTGGAATTGCAGAGGGACGAGTTGCAGATGCAGGTAGAGTTGCAAAATCAGGAGCCATGTTCATAAATATTCACGAGCCTCTGATATGTTTACTACGCTTTTATCTTTTCCTTTGGCTATAATGGCTTAACTGATACCCAGTGGCATACTTGTCTGGCGATGCCTGTGACCCTTACTCTATTGCCTGAACCCAGTCTGTGGCACACACTTAAAGTGGGTGCCGTGCTGTATGTCCTTATATAAGAGTGTGTCACACTGCTAGAATATCGCTATCCTTGACAAAGCTTCCAGAGAAAATTACTGCCAAATGGGAATAAGCATACAGTATCTAGAGGCCATTCCAACATTTTCTTGCATGTCAGTTATTTCGTTGCAACACTAACATAAAGTAATTTTGTGATGTAATGTGCAAAATAAATTACAAAGGAAGCAGTGTTACGAAATCTCCCAAAACATTTAGAACCCTAGTCTTTATCTAGCTACAAAATCACTAAACTGTCCAATATAACTGCAGGTGCTGCTGAACAAACAGCAACTGGCACAGCGGGAGCAGCAGCTGAGAGACCTTAACGAGTTGCGTCTGAAGCTTCGGGTTCAGGAGCTTCAGCAGCAGGAGTTTGCAGATTATTTGTATAAAGACCTGAAGAAGAAGGAGAAGAAGGACTACAAGAAGATGTTTTACAAAGGCGCCATGCTGCTGGGCGCCATGTCCCTGGTTCCCCTGGCAGCGGGGGTTGGCAGGCGGAGACGACAGGCTGATTTTGAGTTCCCCTTACTGGATGCCCTCCCTCACCCCCTCCACGTCTCCCTGCCTACCGCCCCACCTACCACCTTCCCCAGCAGCTACAACCTCACCCTCCCCACAGCCCTCCACACCATTAACCGCACCTTACCACACACCTTCCTTCACACCCGAAATTCGAATATAATCCTCAGCACTAATCGTACTCTTTCAGACACCTTCCTTCGCACCCTGGGTCTACCCAACACCACTAACCGAACCCTACCACACACTCTCCTTCCTACCCTAAACTCGAGCCTTAACAACGCACCGCTAACCCGTCGACCACCACATCCCAGCCTTGACCCCTCACCCTCCAATATATCCTTTGAGGCTGTGATAAGTGTCCTGATGGAGAGAGAGAGAACCCTGCTGGAGGAGGAGAACCTACAGGACTTGGAGTCTCTTCTGCCTCCCCCTCCTGCCCTGGGAGACTCCAGCTGCCTCCACCGCTCCTTCTGCAAACTCATGGTCAACCTCGAGGGCACGCCATACTACACACGGTTCCTCGAGCACTACCTCAAGTGAGTATGACAAGGGCTGAGTCACTGTATTGTAGTTTGGTAAGGGTAGAGACACTATACAAACCCTCTCAGGGCTTCCCGTCACGATTTTGTTATAAATATGAAACACGTCTGAAATCCACCTATCAGTAAATATAAATACGGAGTGCATTCCACACTACGCTCTGTTATGCCAAGCAGTGGTAAGTTAATGGTTTGTGCAGCAAGGGTGAGTGGCGCCGTGTGATGAGGATGGACGGGATAGGGCAGGGAATAAAATGTATGCTGGTTTCGACAATCGGTCAGGCACGTAGGAAAATCCCCAGTCCTCGAACCGAGACGGTTTATGAATATACAACAGAATGCTTATGTGTGATGCAAAAGAAATTGCTAAGATCATATGTATGAACCCTCCTAAGCCGTCCAGGATATGACCCTAAACTAACACCTACCCTCCAGTGGATATGACTTTCGTGGTTAGGTCTTGCTGGGTTAGTGGGGTATTACTTAAAAGTATACGGTACTTAAAACTGACAGACGCACCTACAAAGGAAAAGCCTTACCCACAAGGTTCTCCATGACACATACGGTCTCAATTTTCTGAATGTTCAGTGTTCACCTAAAGTAGCACAAGATTCTTCAATTAATGGTTCCAAGTCTGGTAAACGATGAATGAACTGGACGTGTAGTTATCACTAGCATGGATGGATCCCCCGACACGAAATAAACGAAAAGCTTTCGGTACACATTCATCCCATGAAAGACCACAAAAAACTTGTTACATTATATTATTTAGCTAATGAGTTTTTCGTCCTTCTGCAGTTTATATCACATAACATTCTATGGCAGAATAAGACACTACTACGGTAAGTCAGTACTAAAAATAATAATGCAAAACTAATGCTATAGTTATTTCGAGTCTCAATATTGATAAGTGCCTTTAAGTGAGTTTACTCTCAAAAGGCTCTGCCAGATTTATTATATTAAATGTACTTCCTTAAGTGCTGTAAATTATGATTGGCAAAATAGACATTTCAACTTCAATTTCAATATTTCTTCGTGACTAGCATCGTTATGGTTATATTTTGTTACAGCTCAACACTGAAGAGCAAGAAAAGGCAATTTTACATATTTATTTAAAGTTAACAAGGTATGGTGACTACATGTCCATTTAATGAATGTGTATTTATTTATTTATTTGCTTACCTTGCCTTCAGGTTGTTCCCCAAGAGCATCCGCAACCCTGGAGTGGACGAAGCCCTGAGAATGGCCGTGCTTAGACTCCTCTCCGGTAGTGAGCATCATGCTGAGGAACAGGAGGCGGAAGGTGGCAGAAGAGGGCACAAGAATGAAGACAGAAATGTCAGAGGAGGGGAAGATGAAGGCGAGCCAGGATGGGATAGTGGAGGAGAGAGAGGAAGGGAAAGAGGAGAGAGAGAAGAGGAAAGTGGAGGAGAGAGAGGGGGAAGTGTAGTGCCCGACGTGGGGAAAGGGGGAAGAGCAACGGGATGCACTGCCTTCCACTGTAAACTGCCCGATCAGTACCTTTAAACGCCAGCTGTTCTTGACGCACGTGGACAGAGTAATGGAATTCGAAGCACAACATAGTTTTAAGTATATAATCTGTTTATTTAAGTACATATAGGCATGTGTGGAAGTTTTTGGGATAGGTATACACATTTATAAATAATATTGCTTAGGTCGACTGTCATTAACTTGTAATTATTTGTTTCTGTGAATCACCTGGTTCAGTGTATTGTATTAGGTCTCGGGAACGAAGCCTGCATCGAGGAGCTTTATATACATAAATTCGTCGGGAGCAGACTTCAGATATGGTGATCAGATGGATAAAAAGCACTTTTGTGGACTTATGTTTGTAAGAGTTAAATACAAGCAAAGTACGTTACTGAACCAGATTTGCTAAGTATTTTGTCATACAGTACTTGCTGACTGAGGTTAAAGCGAGACGGTGGCAATGTTTTTTTTTTTTCCTTTTTTTTTGGTCAGTGATGCTTTGGCATATTTTGCATATTAATATGTGTAAATATTTATTTGGAGGTGATGGTCAAAGTGGGATTGTTTGCATTCCTTTAGAATATAATGATCATGATAAAACGTGTCTTTCAGTTAAGTCCTCAGCAATTGATGTTGGGAAACTGGCAAGTCAACTTTATAGGAATAAAATTAACAGTAGAATCACGATGTTCAGTTTTGGTGTAATTTCAAGTAAACTTAACCCCTTCTGCCTGAGGATGTCTGCTTAGTTTTGCTTCACCGAACATTAGGCGGTCTTATCTTGGGATGACCCTCTCAGTGAGTGTTAACAAGGCTCTAACCCTTCCACTACAAAGCAAGAAAAAAAAAATCTGTAGCCAGGCACCTTAATCCAGCAGACTGGCCATTCAAAAATTGTCTCCTTGTCACCGTCCTTGGCCATTTGGTTGCCCTACATGCTCCCCCCCCCACACACACACACGCACAGTATACTGTATGTATCTTCCCACTGTATCCCTACATCTCACTCTTGATCTCCCCCTCCGCCTTCTCGCTGCATTCACCTAAACTGTTCTTGTCAGTCTCTCATTCTCCATTTTCTCTAGATGGCCGGAACATCTAGAGCACTTCTCTGGATGCTTTCATTCACATCCACATCAATACCACTTCCTCATTTGTCTGTCTGTCTCTCCACGTACCTCCACGTGCCCCTCTCGGATAACTCATTTCCACTGCTCTCACTCGTGTCCTTCCAACCGGGTCCAAGCTTCGCACCCATAATATGTCAGAGTGGGTATCACAATACTGTCTTGCAGCGACTTTCTTACTTCCATGCTCAGTTCCCTATTTCTTATTGCTGCTTTCAGTGAGCCAGCAACCTCTCTCCCCTGCTGTACCCTCTCAAGCACATCATGACCTAAATTTCCTTCCTTACTCAGCACACTGCCTAAGTATAGTACTGTACTGTACTTGAATGCACTCACATTCTCCATTTCTTCACCACCCAACTTTACTGCGCATTTTGTGTCTTCATTTCTATTAAAAAATAAAACTCATACTCTGAGTCAAATCATTTGTAATTAGCAAGAATTTAAAATATATATATATATCCTTGGGCTGAAGGGGTCGATAACGAAAAAAAAAAATGCAGTCTAGCCGATATGAAGGACCCCCTGTATGCTACGTATTTACTGCATATTGAAACTGCCTAGACAACCTAATGCAACGACACAATGTCGTTTGTTAGTGGAGGAAATATTATAAATACTGTTGTACTGGGGTAGTGTGAGGGTGTGTGAGGTGTGTGTGGGGTAGTGTGAGGGTGTGTGGGCTAGTGTGAGGGTGTGTGAGGTAGTGTGAGGGTGTGTTGGGGTAGTGTGAGGGTGTGTGGGTAGTGTGTGGGGTAGTGTGAGGGTGTGTCTCATCAAGGGCTTAGAAACCTGAGCCAAGACTAGACAATTAACTTGAGACTACCATACACACCCTCACTCTACCCCACACACCCTCACACACCCACACGACCATACACAC
>JAGKTI010010895.1:14056-27552 GCA_018397915.1 Birgus latro
ACACCACCCCACACACCCTCACACCACCCCACACACCCTTACACTACCCCACATACCCTCACATTACACCACATGCCCTCACACTACCCCAAACACCCTCACTCCATCCCACACACCCTCACACTACCCCACACACCCTCACATTACACCACACACCCTCACACTACCCCACACACCCTCACACTATGCCACACACCCTCACACTACCCCACACACCCTCACACTACTGTGTTAATGAAACACTAGAAAAAAAAAATCAGCAAAGGGGGACGGACAGGAACTATGATGAGGGCTGGTGAAATGGGAGCTGCAGCTCTCCCTAACACCAGCTTACCATCACCCTCAGAAGTACTACCCTGATTGGCTGGTGCTACAGCTCCCTCCCTAAAAAAAGAGTAATAAGCAAAATAAAAACAAAAGAGGTCCTTGAAAGTCACATTTGCTGACAGAAATGCAGAACACAACCATCTTGGGTGCATTTAATCAGTAACATGTGTGTATGTGAAGAAAGCAGGAACATTAACATCACAGATTAAGTGCAGTTGCTTATGCAGCTACAAGTAATAATTATTATTCATTGCAAAAATATGAAAAATAATAGCCTATAAAAGCTTTCTTCATTGTATCAGTTAGAACACAAATATTTCTCTCCATTATAAATGTGAATATAAATAATTACTAAACTCAGAGCTTTGCCTATGAAAACACAACTCATTATTTCCATTAAAAATTAAATAATAATTACCACTATAATGATTACAGGTACAAACAAATAAACTGAGAAGATTCCCTACAAAAGAACAAGCCTTTAAACTAAGCTAAATAGCTCCACTCTACAAATTATGGATGTAAATAATTCTTAATTACAACAAACTGGACAAACTGATGAAATTATCATTTTAAAAAATGTCAGTGCTAAGTCCCATTTTACAAACATCGGAACATGGGAGCTCAAGGCTAAGTATGCTACAGTTAGTTCAGGGCATTTAAGGGTAGGAGACTGAACTACACCCCAAGTAGTGTCTACACGAATGATAAATCCCGGGACACCTCTGGGACTGAACTATGACTGGAAGTGGAAGGCCATGGTGTGCTGCGACCCAAGTACTCTACCAATCATGCTACCAGGCGCCTGAATTATCAAATACATAGTGCAAAAAACAAATGCACATTATAAGGAGCACCAGGCTGTGCTGAAGCTGTGCAACAAAGAGTACACTTGATAATTGCACTCAGTACTCTGATAATAGGTCTTCTGCATAACTAGCACTTATATTTTTACAGTTAAGAGACAGAGTTGAGGCTGGCACCATGCAACGCATCAACTGACTAGACAGGAGACACCAGAATCTGAATGAAAGTTCAGTATAATTTGAATCTGGGCCGACAGGCAATGACTTTTCCCAGGAGGACATGATAATCGATATTACATATGTGGTATTTGAACCAGAGTTTAGTCCTTTCACATGTGTGTAAAGCTCTGTAATGCTCTCCAATACACTATTTCACCTAATTTGATACAGCCCCTCCCCTCACCACTACATAATTAACAAACCCTAAGATTGCTAAGGAATCCCAATAAAGTACAATTACTAAAGTAAGCAAAACCAAGCCAAGGGAGAAAATAGTATCATATATAAAGAGGAATTTTGTCAGTGACAATTTCATATAATTAGAAATTCACTAGCTTTTGCACAAATACTTGAATCAGGACCTACACTACAATCTGTAAACCGTCAGTCAACACGTAGTGGTGCTCCACTTACGCAGAAATATATAAAATACGCTACAAGAGCTTAAAGAAATTGGCTGTCAACATCATATTGCATCAGAAGAACTGGCAGCTCTAGATCGGTGTGGTATATCGGCACCATGAAGGTCTTACCATGTCATAGTATTCTGCCCAGAACATACATTCCTTGCTCAAAGCACATGTAGGACTAACAACTCAGTGGGAACAAATATTGCTAAAACAACTCAATGTCTTTAAAAATAAAGCCAAAGTAGCCAAAAGTCGCCGAATTAGATCTAAAATGTGCCGTTTGGTGAATGAATTCATATGAGACTGCAAAAATGTCTCGGATATATGATTAAAAAGTTTGTATTATACTTCATAATGATTTATGGGTTCACATAACGCAATAAAACGCACCAAATGACATCACAACAACCCAGTCAAGACAGATTAATATACAGGCAAATATCTGCCTGAATTTTTGGTGAGTTCTGCCTGAAAATAAGCTCTTGACTGAAGACTGGGGGGCAACTGTGACCCCCCTGCCCCCCTGCTTCCTACACCTATGTATATATATGCAGGCCATGCAGACAACAAGAATGGCGAGAAAGTGAGTACTGAGTATAAACACAGAGAGGGAGAGAGAGAGAAAAGAGATTATTCAGGGGTGAGAAGAGAGATGAGGAAAAAGTGAAATAATGAGAGAGAAGATTGCAGTAAGAGAAGCAAATAGCAAAGGGCAGAATATGGAAAAAAGAAAAAAAGAAAAAAAAGAGGCAGAGTAAAAATAGAGAGGACAAAGAGAAAAGAAGGACAAGGTAAAGAGTACCAAGTGAGGAAAGAGAAAGTCAAAGTAATGATAAAGGCAGAATAAAAAGAAGGATAACAGGAAAAAAAACAATGAGAGGAGCAGTTGCAAGAAGGTCATGACAAAGAACAATGAAAAGGACAGAGTAAAGGGAAGAGTTGAGTAAAGAGGATGGTGAAGAGACGAACAAAGTAAAGAGCAGTCCAGAGTAGAGAGGATAAAGCAGACAGTATGAGAAAAAGATGGACAACATATGAAAAGGAGAAGGACAACGTATGGAAGAGACGACTGAGTAACAGAAAAGGAGGAAAAGAGGGAAAAAGAATTGAATATCAAACAAAGTAATGAGAAACACAGGAAAGCAGCTGTATTTTCAATGATTAACCCATTTGGTCAGATGATGCAACTTCCAGTATATTCTTGCTACCACCAAACAATGTTGTTCAACTTTTAAAAACAATGGATAGGTCATGAAAGTTATGGTTACTGCTGTAACTGTTCAAAAGTTCTCTCCAAAGCTAAAGGAAATCATCTATATGTAGCAAGATTGTAATAATACAGTATAGTAATATAAAAAAAAAGTTGCTACAATGGAGGGGTTAAGGGGGCATCTTAATTTGCACCTCTTGCTTATCATTTTATTTCTGCATACACCAAATGATTATTTCCTTCTGTTTTACTTAATCCACGCTGGTAATGAACAGACAAGAGTAACATGTGAAAGAGTATTTAAGTGTAATATGGAATATAAAAGGATAAGAAAGTGGTGCTAGAAAGTCTCCTAGGTTCAAAACAGTATGGCCCTTACAGAGACATGCAAAATGGAACTAAAATCCAATTACTGGACTTATATTTTGTTGTTAGGATGAGATTCAGGCATATACCTGCAATGCTGCCACAGCACTTTATTCTTAGCCAAATATACATCATCACTCTAACCCATCTCAGATCCCAGATTGTACGCATAGTTCAGTTACTTCAGGCATTTGCATTTATAGAAAAGAAGAAGAAGGCTTAGATTAATGCCTCTTGACTGTATGAGGGTCATTATGGCAGACAAATCTTTGCTGAATTCTTCATCTTCCCCAGAAGCATGGCCCACAGCAGAGTATGTTATAGTCAAGTCCTCAAACGTACTGCTGGGAGAAGAAGGACAAGCAGGAAACATGTTGACCCCAACAGTCTACCCAGCCTGAGAACTGAACTCATTTTCTACCACTTGCAAGCTACATGTGCTAACAATGCACAACTGACTCCTTAAAGTGTTAGGCAGAGCAACTGATCTGACAGTGTGTCAAAATCAATCCTCTAAATGCCTTCAGTAATCCTTCTACTGCTAGGGCAGTCTCCTAAGCTGAGAAAAATGTCTAGTACAGGCAGCAGCAAGAATTAAAAAAAAAAATGTCATCATATCATAGGGAATAAGCTCTTGTGTTATTATACAGCTATTAAAGTATGGATGTATATGCTAGTTGAGTTTTATGTAGTACACAAATACAATTGTCCAGTACTACTGTGAATTATATATAGAAGTAAAACAATCAGTACTTTGTAAATCTAGTTGGAATACTTTAATCATAGTGAATACAGTTTAACTCCAGAGATACTGTACAACAACAGCCTCAGGTAGTGCATTAACTGTCGAATTATCACTAACATTCTTAATACAAGGCAAATGGTCACAGCACATTATCACTAAAACAACACCTTCAGTCACTGATTTATTTTTCTATTTCATTCTTGCTTCCAATACAGTATTTTTTTTATATTTTTTTTTTCTTTAAGGGAGATGTCTGGGAGTGAAGGAGTTAGTGAAAGCTGTTATCCCTTAATTAAAGAAGTTTTTCCTAAGCTAAATAAAATAATGTGGTAGCAGCTTCACTA
Organism: Birgus latro; assembly: GCA_018397915.1. Taxonomy (NCBI): domain Eukaryota; kingdom Metazoa; phylum Arthropoda; class Malacostraca; order Decapoda; family Coenobitidae; genus Birgus; species Birgus latro. The sequence goes on from JAGKTI010010895.1 coordinate 18,484, forward strand.
AAATTAAAAATAAATAATTTTGGTGAAGTGCACAGCCTATACTGGGAAGTTTTTCATTTATAATTACTTTTCCCTACTGTATTTTTGCTGTAACATAATACTGGACTGTCTAGAGTGTATCTTGAGAAATTCTTAGAAAATTTAGTCAGTGCACATCTTCCTACAATATCCTATAAAACCCTGGTAGGCAGTTTATGAAATAAATTTTTTTGAGTCATATTCAACACATGATGATGTTAACACCAAATTGCTAATATGGGTAACTGAAAGGTATAAAAGTTTCAGATTAAGTCTAGTTTTCACTTTCAAATGAATAAACAGTTCACCTTAGCTTTCATGGACACATTGGTATAAAAACTCAGTATATAACACAAACCTCTATGCTTGGTTGAATTAACACTAAACAATTATCAACACATGCATGTTATTGGTCAAATACTGTATGTATAGTGATATGTAAATCATTGAAACCTGGGACATGAGTGCTTTGAAAACCTGCTAAATGCACGGGGAAACTTTACCCTTTCATATCGGATACACTCATGAGGCCAGTGTTCTCCCTACTTCACTGAAAAGTTATCTACTGTACTATACAGTGCAGTATGTGGTTGACATATCATACCAAGTACTGTAGGTGATTACTCTTTTTTTTTTCCCCCAGTGTGACAGTAAACGTCTCCTCCTTATAACTTAAGAGTTCTGATATTCTATGCAGCCTCTGTGAACTTTTATGGATGCTGCAACATTGTTGACAAATCTCACAGTCTAACAGTAGCATACTGATGGAAACCTTTCTAATGATGACCAGTCCAAGGAAATAACAGCCTTGTCACTAGGGGTGTGTCATCATTAACAATGAGTACTGATGAAATGAATTACACCATCTGATTCCACACAGAGAATGTACTAATCACACTGATCACATCACCATAAGGGTACTCATACAGCTACTTAATATTGTAGTATATTACCTGAACACTGTAAGCACAGTTCATAAGCAAGTCATAAAAAAAATGTAAAAAAATTATATTTTGCACTTGTTTAGGGAAAATATCCTTTGAAGCATAGCAATGTTGCATGACACTGAGCTGACCCCAGCAAAGGCCGAGATATGAGTGGTCCTGAGCTATGAATTACATTTCCTTTATGATCTTTGGCAGACAAAAGATCTAACACAAAGTTTAAACAAAGGCCATTAACAAGATGCTATTCACTGCTGGACAGGGTGTATAATTGGCATGTACTGTTGAGAAGCATATATTGTATAGATACCTAGTTTTGGACACCAAGCAGTGCAAGCACCAAACAACAATTACTGCATTTTTATCCTTGCCTATCAATATTTCCTCTAAATGTAGAAAGACACCTTCAGATGGTGACTATCACAGATGTTCCTCACTTCCCATCTCACTTAAGGAGGGACAAGGCTAAGAAAAAACTTTTAGAATCCAATAAGTACCTAATGACTAACTGCACAGTGCCTGAAGTCTATTATTTGGACATAAGCTTCAGCAATACAGAATTAAAGGAATGATATCTTTGATATTAATTCTAATAATTTAATGTGGATACAGAAACCTTTTTTAAAAACTTGAGGCTGTCAATCCATACCAATGTCCTGATACCACTCCATTACAGAATTGCAACAATAACAACAACAAACATATTTTGTCATGACACCAGAGACAGGCAGAAAGACTGTAAAGTCCTTTTTTTGCAGATTTGAGGATTCCTTTGTTCAGGAGTTGATCTACCCAAGTAATCAGTGAGGTGTTCATTCTTGCTGCCTGCTGTCAGTATCAGGAGATAACACAAGATTTTAATACAAGTAGTCCTTGTTATGTCAGGGATATGTTCCAAAGCATCAATTTTTTCCACACGACTCGTATTATGCATGAGGAAAAACTAAAAATATGATTTATAGGCAGCAATGGAACTTCAATAGTCACTCTTTCTGTAACTATGTATGACTTAACATATCATAAAAGGGAACTTATGGCGAGAACTTATTGTACTTATATATGAAGCATCCTTCCCATTAGCACCCAATCATCAATAACCATGCATCCTTACATCTGATGCCCAATACCTATGCATATAACAAGACAGGTTTTGAAAGTAGAGACAGAACTTCTCATTCAGTTTCAGGAATAAACATTTGTACATAAACAATAATGTTAGTCATATAAAAATGTAATCTTATAATGTACATTCTACTCAAGGTTGTGGATAACATACAGCACTTCCAAACACAGCATATGTTGTGGTGATCGGTGCCTAATGGTTCCCCGTGCGATGTACCTTAAGCACAAGAAATGGAACTTGTAACCAATATGGATAAATGAACTGATATTTCACATTCTTTTGTTTAAGAATTTAATACTACATTAATTCACAACTGCTGGTGATATATGAATTATTATTTCACTTATATACACACACAGTATTTTTATTTTGCTTAACCACATGCATCCACTGACATCTTTTACTGGCTTATTCTTGCTATCACCAGTCTCTTGGTATTTAAGAGGTAAACGAATCTGTATCTAATCCCTGCAATTTTAATTCTCTCCTGATCTTAACAAACTCATCATGAGATAGCAAGAATAAAATAAAAATGATGTCTTTGTAGTGAAGAGGCCAAGAACGTAATATTATACAAATGGTAAGTACACTTTCACTTATTTAAAATTAGGTCCTTGTCAGGTTAATGATTTCCATGGTTAATTCTGGTTATCAGTAGTGGCACTGATTTGAGCAAACATTTTATTAAACCTAACATATTAAACTCTGAGATTAAATATTATCATTAAATGGAGAGTGACAGTAAGCCAAGAGTGTGACAATGTTGATGTGGACAGAGAGTGGTCAACACGATCATCTTTGTCAAGATAGTTATTCTTCTGGTACTTCAAATCTCATGCATTCAGGATTATCAACTGGTTTTTAATTTCAGTCACCTACAGCAGAAAATGTTGAGCATATCTGTCCATAAAATTTCCATGCATCATAAACTGCTGCCTGAATTATCAGACAAAAGATAAAAAGAATTGTGCTTCTGTCATACAATAGTATGTAGAGTAATACGTGTGGGGAAAAGAGAAATTGTGTCTCGTGTAATATAGAAAAACTGTCATGATGAGAGATGAAGACACACTTCAGAAAGCAACATAAACTGTAAAATCTAAGCTTAATTTCTTTAATCCCATGACATCTTAATGTGATTCATTCTTGCCACCTACAGATGAAGTACTCCAGTCAGGAAGGACTTCTTACACTGAATGGATTAAAGAGGGCTAGATCTAAATCCTTCCAGATAAAATTTGATCCTAAGCTGAATAAAATCATCTGGTATCAGATGGAATAAAGTAATAAAGACATCATTGTACTAAAGAGATTAACTGGCTGCCTCCTATGTAACTGCAATGATTCAGAAATACACAGAATCTGGACCATGAATTCCAATAATACACAAGTACAGCACACAGAAACAAGAATATGCATTTCATTGATAAGGAAATACACTTCTCTTCTTGGCTTTTTCCTTCTCTCCATCTTGGTCAAGTGAGTCACTCTCTTCCTCTCTGAACAGCTCCTTATCCTGCCACCACCTTCACACCATACCATCTCAGCTACATCTGCTGTTCTACTCTCCTGCATCCTACTGGGCCTCTACTTTTGATTTTTTCTGCAAATGAGGGGAAAAATATTAGTACAGTATCATCATCACCATTACCATTACTCTCACTGTTACCATGACAATGATGATGATCATCATCACCAACCCATCATAGTACTACATATGTTCAACTGCAATAGGTTTAAAACTGGAACTTCTTATATGCAGTAATTCTATGTTCACTCCCTGAATCCAGTGACACATATATACTTGTATACTGTACTGCATATATACGGTATATTTTATGTTCATACTCCCTCTATATGATTTTAGTCACCTTATGGTAGACAACTCAAACAGGAAGAGTTATACTGTATATATCCATCACAAACCTCTTCACTATACAACATCTCCCCAAAGCTGACTAAAATCATTCTAACAGCTGCAAGACTAACAGCCAAATACAACCATGGAATGAAGGGCTTAGGACTTTCCACTGCTACAACTTTCAAAATCATTAAACTTACAGAGCCAAGGAACATGTTTTCAGTTTTGGATCTACAGTATATACTTTTTTCTTTCTGAACCAAAGATGTTAGATATAACAGTACAGTACTAAAGCCCTTCAATGTGGGGTGGGGGGGGAGAGTTTCCTGAGTTCAATGAAATAATCTGAAAGCAGCATTACAAACTAAAAGATTATGTCACCTTTATCCAAAGGTTTAATGCAGCTTTTGGCTGTAAACAAAGGAAGACAGTTACACATCCCAATTTCCCTTTTAAAGTGTTTTTGATAAATAGTTAACCTGCATCATCATCCACCTGTGTTTTCCACTTTGGGACAAAAGTCTTTCCCAACTTTTGCCATTTTTATCCATTGGTTGTTAGCCTGCATCATCCCAGGACGGCAAAATTATGGATTTTATAGGTGCTTGGTGGTTGAGGGGTTAGGTGGCCCTGAGTTATGGCATAGTCATGCATATAGGTTCAGTCCCCAAAAGACGACTGGAGGCTTACTGATCGGGTTGTTGTTGTTATACTAACCAGTCTGTCTGAATGAGCAGATCCATCAACCACAAGCAAGCAATCACCCCTGAACAACCATCCCATATAATGAACTAGTGTTCCCTTGTAGCAGACTGTGCCTTGCCACAGCAAGGCGCTTGATTTAACATGGAAGGTTGGTACCTGGACGAATGCTGCATTTATCTCTCTACCCAGTTAACAAAGGCACCATAGTTGGCTCCATGTCACCCCAATGATTTATTATACAGTTACCACCCTGCACTGTAAATGGTTTCCTGGCTTACAGGAAATCATTTGGCTTGTCACCTGATACAGAACTACCTGAAGTGGAAAGAAGAGTAGTAAATAGTGGCATGAAGGATGGCATAAAAAGAAAGAAAGGAAAGCAAATACAGACCCAGAATGACAGACATGAAGGAAGAAGTAGGCAGCACTACATCATTTGAGCGGATAATGGGTGCCCCACCAACCACCGTTATTGATTATGTAATATCACCAAGGAAAACAGGCCAGTCATCTAACCCTAATTGTACTGGGCTACAGTAGCCTAACCTTAGGCCTCTACATTCTGAAGGGGGTTGCATGGGACTGGTTGTTGTTACCCATTTCTTATGCCTCCACATGACTACCTATCTCTTCTCTCACTATATCTCTAATGCAGCACTCATTACTCAAGTGGCACAGCTGTTATCTCTTCCATGAGAGAGGTGTTCTGTTTCCTAATTTTACTTGCACTGTAACATGCCATGTATATGAAAGTGACGACCTTACTTTCTGGTTTGTGTTATGAGATTATTTTAACTTGAAGCTTTACCATGCCCACACCTTCCATCTTACAATGCCAGTCTTCACTGGGAGTACAGTACTGTACTACCCTGCCAGGCCTTCCACACACCACCAATCAGCTGGTCTCTGCCTCCTTCATCCATTATATTCCACCCATTTTATTCCCCCCCCCCCATCCTATTGTGTAAGAAATAGAATTTTCAGTGAATATCATCCTTTCATACAACAGCCATTTCATAGGGTGCACTCAATCCACCCTACCCCACCACCACCCCAGCCCACTCCTCTTCCATCCATTTTTTTTTTTTTTCTGTTCTGCTTCCCACTGGATTTCTAGGAGAAAACTATGAACTGCACCTTACTGGCCACTTTACAATGTCTACCTTCATAGGATATACCCCTCCCATCTGACCATCCACCACCATCATAGCTCATCCTGCACATTCTTCTCTGCCCACCCTAACCCTTTAGGTGCTAATACCCACTGTCCATACTAAACACATGCTTATACCTGTCTCATGCAGGAATGGTGCTGTGGTATTAGCAGGGGTGTTTTTAGGACACGTTGGTGAGTTCTGTGGATGATGAATGCTGTAATGAAATTTGAATCATCATATTGCTTCCTACTCCAGCCTGGAATCTAACTCATGTCTTTTCAGACAGCAGTAAACGTTTCTAACAACTTGAACATTACCTCCTCTAGTGCTAAGACAATTGTAAAATGGCAGGGGGCTGCAGCTCGCTGTTTACCGTTCTACCAGTTACTACATCAATCACACATCATTTATCTTGATGATCAAGCATAATCATGTTACCTAATCTACAAATCACCATCTTATCTTGAAAAATATACAGTTCATCATCACCCCTTATCAGGAGTAAGTACTCATCTCCATCTCTTATCAGGAATGAGTAATTTGTACCATATATTTTTGTATCATTTGTATCATACTGTTTATAAAGGCTCCAACATGCTTATATGCATCAGTCTTGGTTACCTAATGGCAGCTCTCCACACTGCTCAATCTCTGGCAGCATTCCTATTCAGTCCCTTATCCCAGAGGTCACACTCTATGACCTTGTCTCATGTCTTTTGGGGGCAGCCTCTCACAACCCAACCCTCGACATTCACACCTCTCACTCAATTGTCATCCTCCATCCTATCAACATGGCCAGATCATCTTCATCTATCCCTCCTCATCACAACACCAATACATTCAAATCCCATCCTTCCTCTCAACTCTTCAGTTATAATCCTAGCTCCCCCAGGCTCACATTCAAGGAAGCACTATGCATCCATCTAATTTTCTGTCATTTCTGTAATTTAAGCCTATGAATATTAATTTTCCATAACCCATACATTCTCAGTCAAACTTGTCTCTGTACTCTACTTGTGCATCTCAAGCTACAGTGATATTCTGCACATCCTCAGTGTTGGTACAAGCTGTTCTTACTACATCATGGTAATGTATGCCACAATAGGTTTTTAAACAAACAGCACAGACCTTTGCAAAAACATTACAGAACTTTACACAGCCTTACAGAGTCAACTTTCTGCCCATACGTGGTTCAAAATGTGATGGGACAATTGAAACTACCCAACAGATACCACATACTTTTCAGACACCACACATCTTTACAAAGACACCACACACCTTTACAGTCACCACACACCTTTACACAGACACCACACACCTTTAAACAGACAACACACACCTTTAAACAGACACCACACACCTTTAAACAGACACCACACACCTTTAAAATTATACCACACACCTTTACACAGATGCAAGAGACCTTTCAACAGCCAATCCAATATAACTAAAACAAAACCACCTACAGTATTACACATAAAGCACAGATTTCCACACATTACACCAAGCAGCTTTCCTGATCCTTACCGAGTCCACTTTCTTCCCATACTTGCTCCAGAAGGTAACAGGGCACTTCATCTTATGGCTGGTGCGCTGGTCGAACACACAGCACTCTGAGAAGGGTGGGCAGTAAAGATGCATGGACACTGCCTCGTCACTGTGGGAGGTGTTCTCTACTTGGTGCAGCCCAAGGGAGTCTAAAAGAGGAAGGAGGAGTTACTTCATGCCAGTCACTCTATCTGGACATGTGGTTAAGCCCCAGGATCTTGACCTCCTGGTGGGGAAATGAGGGATTTGATAACAGACAAAATAAAATGTACTCCTTTTCCTCCTCCTCCTCCTCATTGTCATCATCATCGTAGCCAACACTGTCACCATCAATGTCATCGTCATCATCATCATCATCATCATCATCATCATCATCACCATCATCATCATCAACATATGGATATTTTTATTGTGAAGACACAACAGTACATACTCAGTTATACCCTATTGGTGTCTAGGATCAGAAACTACAATATATTCTTTAAAAATAGCTTCTATATGTTTGTACTGTATAACTTTTCCAGCCAATATAAACTTTATATAGATACACTGTTGAAATTTATCTATTTTTGTATATGCATGGAGAAGCTGCAACACTCTCTCTCTCTCTCTCAAACACTGATGTCAAGCATTTTCTTGGCATCCACTGCATCCCTAGCCTCCTCATTCCATCAAGCCATTTCCTTCATGTCAACCCGGGGCTTATTCTAGACGACACTACACTCTTCGTAACTCCTCTCCATAAGTGATTCATTTTGCCTACTGCACCTTAATATCCTCTTGTATGTTCAGTGTTATTAGAGTGCTATAAAGAAGTCCAATACTCTTTATCGCCATATCTTTAACAGTGAGGAAATACGTACAGCTTCTCAATACAGCAGAATTTTTCTATAGTGATGAATTTAGCAATGTTTTCATTTTCTTTATTGTAATGATTTATGCAATGGTGTTCCAGTTATTTTATATACTGCGATATCGGTGTAATACATGCAAACTAAACAGCAAAGAAAGAGGTGCTACGGAGTCAAAGGTGTCATATAAACAAAACTAGAGGGGCACTCATCGAAGCGCATTTCTCCAACATGGGCAACGTAATTTCCAAACCACTTGTCATAATAGGCTAGGTTTTCTCACCACTGATTAGCGTTTTGCGAAAAGTGTTTTCCGGACCCAGAATCTGTAATACAATCCGGATTGGTCCCAAAAGTTAATCGATTGTTCCCTGGGACATGAGCTATCTACCCACCTAATTTGGTCCAAATCTCTCCTTTAACTTTAGAGTAATCCTGCCAACAGATAAACAAGCAATCGGGGGTGAAAACATGTTCTCCTTGTTGGAGAGAACAAAATAAATTGCAAAGGAAGAGGTGCTACGGGGTCTTCAACAACTACAGTTATGCAACTCATTCTCTCCAGACTTGTTTCTTTGATGGTGTACCTCCTTCACCTCCAACACTTCCCTCACTTGCAACACTTCCTTCACTACCTCCACTTGCAACACTTCCTTCACTTGCAACACTACCTCCACTTGCAACACTTCATTCACTTCCAACCATTCCCTCACTTGCAACACTTCCTTCACTTGCAACACTTTCTTCACTTCCAATACTTCCTCCACTTTCAATACTTCCTTCACTTCCTCCACTTTCAATACTTCCTTCACTTCCAACACTTCCTTCACTTGCAACACTTCCTCCACTTGCAACACTTCCT
>JAGKTI010010896.1:374-12037 GCA_018397915.1 Birgus latro
TGTGTGTGTGTGTGTGTGTGTGTTTGTCTGCCTATCTGTCTGGCTGGCTGACTGGCTATGTGTGTGTGTGTGTGTGTGTGTGTGTGTGTGTGTGTGTAATGCAGCAGACGTGTGGGCAGGGAGTAAACAAAACCCTCTAACTTCAAAGTGAGACCTTGACTCGTCCCCTCCACTTCTACAAGGCAGGCAGGATCAGACACCAGTGAGGGGCCGAGGAAAGCAACAATTCCATGAGGATTTTTCACACTGGTGGGTAAGAGGCAGAGGGGAGTTGGTGGTGCTTTTGTTAACGCGTCCACCTGGCCACTGGAGGAACCTGAATTAGAAGAAATAATAGGGAAACAAACGTCATCGGAGTGAAGGAATCAACTAAAGTCACATTTATGCAGTTACACAGATTGCCGTGTTATTTTCCTCACTAACACTGCCATCAAGAGCAATAATTCACCGACTGTCCTCTGCCAGCATTGTGCCCTGCCTTCCATATTTCTCATTCCTCCCCAAACGTCTGAGAGCATCCGCCTTTCTCAAGTGCTCAATATTCCCTTCATCTTAATATGCTGCAAGTAACACCACCAATTGCAATAACCAGTATGGAAGTGTGAGCCAACTTTTGACTCTGATGTACTGCGTGATATAATTATTTACCTCTAGTAATTTCTACCATGAATTCACAAGTTTGATTGCGCTTGTGAGAATGGAAGAATATTTTTAATTCCCTTACTTATATTATACTGTACATATGTATATATTTTTTGTCGCACGTGTCGACTTCAGATCATTACAATTCCACATGCATTATATATTATCGCTTTCATGATCGGGATTACTCTAGTTTTCTGTTCCAGCTTGCACCAGCCCATTGTCTTCAGGTGAAAGTGAAAGTGGGAGGGTTAAGAGCACAGTTCATACACCCATATGATTATCTCACAGTATTCCATGTCCGCCAATACACAGCCCCATAACGAACACACAACACGCTCTTTACTACGATACGGTGCTGACTACAGATATTACCTCTAACCAGCCTCCCATGCATCAGTCATCACAGTCACCACTACAACGATCACCAGTTTCTTATACACCAGCCAACACAACCATTACCGCATCGCATCACCACGCAACACAACTCTCATCACCGTACCTCTCTTACCAGCCTAAGCAGCAGTCACCACACTCATTACTACAACGCACCACCACACAATTCACCTCGCACCATACTTCCTCCCACCGCTTAATACACCAGTCACCACAGCCATCACCACCATCACCGGCACCAAAGCAGGTATCACCACAGTACCTCTTAAACCAACTTTTCATAAACACACACACACACACACACTGCCTCATAAAACTATCACGATAGTAGACTTCTCAACAATTTCTCGTGTACTCATCACCAAAATCATCATCACTTTCACCACTATGGAGTACAACTAGCACCACAACTATACACTCTCATTAATCCCCATGCCCATGCACTAGTCACCATAACCATCATAACACTGACAACAGTTTTCACCACAATACGTCTCTCACCAAATTTATGTGCCCCAATTACCACAACCCTCACCACAAGAAATACCACCACCCATCCTGCTCACCACACCACATTCAAAGTTATTTTTTATGCACCAATCACCACAACCCTCACCACAAGCACCACCTCACACACCCTGCTCATCACACCTTATTCAGAGTCACTTTCTATGCACCAGTCACCTCAATCCTCACCACAAACATCACCATCACACATGCTGCTCATCACTCCACCACACAACATTTAATTTCATTTTTAAGCACCAGTCACCATAAGCCTCACCACAAGCATCAACCACCTTGCTCACCACACCACATTCAAAGCTTCACACACAGCGTTCGTCCACTTCATGTGTTATCTACGTGCTTGCTTCGACATAAGGACCTTCAGGTGCCTCACTGCCTACTTTGAAATGAATCTTCCTTGAAATGCCACCCACTTTGCTACTCTCTTGTCTTATCTCTTCACTTCCTCCTCTTCCTCCTCCACCTACTCTTCTTCCTCCTCCTCCTCCTCCTCCTTTTCTTCTTCTTCTTCTTCTTCTTCTTTTTGTCTTCTTCTTTCAACCACCTCACTCTGAGACACTGTGCTCAAATTTGCACTTGCTATTCACTCTGTATCTCCGCCTTCTCAGACTTCCTCTCCTCCTTTGAACCACCCCACTTTATATATACTTTTAGTCGGGCTTAGGCTCCTGTCTCATCATCATCATCATCACTCTGATATTATCTCCAACTTTCTCTCACGCATTCTCGTACCACATCGCCCCACCGTGTCCCCAGTCTTCTCCCTCCTCCTCCTCCTCCTCTTATTCTTCTTTCATCCGTTTTCTCTTAAATCAGTACCGGGCTATTGTTTAATCATCATCATTATCATCATCACTAATTTCATGAAACCGTTTCCACCTCTTATATATATTTTTCCTCTGCTTCTTATTCTTGTTCTTGTTCTTCTTCTTCTTCTTCCTCCTCCTCCTCCTCCTCCTCCTCCTCCTCCTCCTCCAACCACACACTCTCCTACTCAGCTCCTGTCTTATACATTATTAATTTCCCATCCCGCTCACCCGCGAAAATTAACCAAACTTTTTTATGATATTCCTGAGTGACAAAAGTTGGAGGGATGGTGTTTGTCTTGGTTTCATCTTTCCTCCCCAGCCTCTCTTTAATTCACCTAGAGAGAGAGAGAGAGAGAGAGAGAGAGAGAGAGAGAGAGAGAGAGAGAGACGGTGAGTATATTAAGCTCTTCAAGACCATGATGCGTTTTTAATGACCTTTTTTTTTTCTATTTCTGGGTAATTTTATTTTTTTGAGATAATTTTCCATCCGGAGATGCGGTATTATTATTATTATTATTATTAGTAGTAGTAGTAGTAGCAGCAGCACCAAAAGTAGTAGTAGTAGCAGCAGCACCAAAAGTAGTAGTAGTAGCAGCAGCACCAAAAGTAGTAGTAGTAGTAGTAGTAGAATTAGCAGTTGTTGTTGTTGTTGTTGTAGGTTCATCTGAAAAACGTGTACCCCGCTGACTGCAGGCTTAAAATGCCCTTTCTGTAGTCCACCATCCTCCTTTTAAGGGACGAGAAAGTAGCTGGTGGACGTTTGTATAAACAGGAGGTTGAGCCGCACCTTAATTCAGTGCCACCACATGAAGGCGTCCCTCTCCATCACCAGCTGTCATTTTCTCTTTCACTGCACGATTTATCCTAGAAGCTGAAGGAAATCGCCTAGGAACTGCAAGAACAGAACAGAAAACACTTTGTCGGGTTGAAGAATGAAGATGTAAAGCTCTCCACTCTAATGGCCTATCCTTTAATCACACTGCAGTTTTCAGGGGATTTTATTTGGGTTAGTTAAGGGCTGGTAACGTCGGTCAAGCTCCCCAACACCTCTTCTGGCTTGTAGAGTGCTCTAGTCTACATTTAAAACCTTATCGGCGTCACTCATAATAGGACGCTCTAATATTAACCAAAATATACCGGATGCAAGTTACTTTCTCATAATGTAATACAGCATTTGGGTGAATATCATAAATCAAATATGGCCATACCAACGTAATCAATATCCAAAATCCACTGACGTACTCTCTGCGAACCCTTTTACGTAACCCTTGGGATAACTGTACACCAATTTCTAAACCTCTGAGTGAACTTGTAATTGTAAATGTGTACAAGGTGAAGGGTGATGGTCTGGAAAGAGGAAATTATAGAAACAAAAAGCTTTTGAACCAGATAGTGAAGGTAATGGAGAGAGTTCTAGAAGGTATGATTAGAGAAAGCGTGAATGTTGATGAGATGCAGTTTGGGTTTATGCCAGGCAAAGGGACCACTGAGTCCATATTCATTGTTCGACAACTTCAGGAATAATAAATAGGAAAGAAAATGGATCTGGACGTTGTTTTTGTTGATTTAGAGAAGGCCTTTGACAGAGTCCCTTGAGAGGTGGTGAAATGGGAAATGAGAAAGCTTGGGATAGATGAATGGCTGGTTAGAGTGGTTATGGCTATATATGTGGGTGCTGGCACCCAGGTAAGGGTGAATGGGGATAGAGTGATGAGTTTTCCGGATTGTTGGCGTACATCATGGGTCAGTCTTGAGCCCCTTGTTGTTTATCATGGTACTTTAAGCCCTCTCACTTGACTCCAGAAATGGACTTCCATGAGAGATATTGTATGCTGATGATCTGGTGTTGATTGCAGAGAATGAAAGGGAGGCGGAGGAAAGATTTGGGAAGTGGAGAGATGGTATGGGGCACAAGGGCTTAAGAGTAAACGCAGATAAAACAAAAGTGATGATATCTAGGGCTGATGGTGGTACTGTTAAAGAAGAGGGAGAGTGGCCACGTGAAATTTGCCACTAGGGCGTGGGAAGTAATTCCATCTTGATCAATGTTTGTGATAAGTGGGTGCATAAGAGATGTAGTGGTAATAGAGGCAGACTGGGAGATCGGTACGTCGGGGAGAGCATGTGGAGATTACCAGACGTGAAATGATTGATCTTGCTGGTGAGTCCCTTGAGTGCGTGGAAGAGTTTTGTTATTTAGGGGACGTGTTATGCGCTGGAGGTGGGGCTTGAGCTAGCTTTGTGGCTAGAATGAGGAGTGGTTGGAGGAAGTTCAGCAAGCTGTTGCCTTTCCTGACTTTGAGGGGACTCTTCCTCCATGCTAAGGGATCTTTGTATGCGACATATGTTAGGAGTGTAAAGTTGGATGGCAGTGAGACCTGGGCAGTAAAGGAAGAGGATATTCGCAGGCTCAAAAGTACAGAAATGACAATGATTAGATGGATATGCAGTGCGTCCCTGAGTGAGAGGCCTGGGGGGCGGGGCTAGGTGTACAATAGAAGAGTTGAGAGGTAGGATGGGACTGGAATATAATAGTGTTGTGATGAGGAGAGGTATAGTGAGATGGTTTGGGCATGTGGAGAGGATGGGGGATGATAATTGGGTGCAGAAAGTGAGAAGTGATAACATTAGGGGTAGGGTTGCGAGAGGTAGACCGAAAAAGTCCCGGGACGAGGTCATTGAGTGTGACCTCAGGGATAAGGGAATGAATAGGGAGCCTGCCAGAGATCAAACAGCATGGACAGCAGCCAATAGGTGACCATGGCAGATGCATGCAAGCTTGTTGGAGCCTTCAAAAACAAACGAAACATGCACTAATAACCGGATGAAGTGGAGGTTAGGGTGAGCCTCCTAAGCTGTTAAGGTTATGACTGTAGTGTAATTGGAAAGTGTAATGCTGATAAATGAAAGGTGTAAGAGAGTGAGGACGTGGTTGAAAGAGGGCAGGGAGGGAGATAAGGAGGGGGAGAAGACGCGGGTTGGAGGGAGAGGGGTGGTAGGAAGAGGGGGAGAACAAGACGCGGGGAAGCAGTAATGGAAAGAGGATACATGTGGGAGACACATAGTGACTGAGAGAGACAGGGAGGAAAAAGGGTGTGACGGAAGCAGTGAGGGAGACAGGGAAAGAGAAGGGAGAGCAGGGAGAAAGACAGGAAGGGGACAGGAAAGAAGGAGGTAGGCAGACAGAGAGGGAGGTATCGTAGTCAAAAAAGGATGAAGGAAGGCAAGAAGTGGATGACGAAAAGGGAGACAGAGATGAGAAAATTAAGAAAGGGAGACAAGGAGAGGATGGCAAGAGAGTAGAAAAGGAGAGGAGGACGCAAGCAGGAAGGTAGGAGGCAAGTACGAAGGAAGACAGTGAGAAGACAGAGAGGGAGAGGGGAAGGAAGGAAGGAGGGAACGAAGAAGAACACGGAGAGAGGAGGGAAGAAGATACGGAAATGGAGAGGGAGGAGGGTAAGAAATTGGGAAGGGAGAAGGGAAGGAAAGGGAGAGAGGGGAGAGGGTATGATGGGAGGGAGCGTGGAAGGGAGGGAGGGAGGGAGGAGAGTATGATGGGAGGGAGCGTGAGAGGAAGGAAGGTACGCAGGTGATAGGAGGGAGGGAAGGAGTAATGGATGGTGTCTCGCGTGCTAGGCCTGAAATATAGCGGAGCAACACAGGATAGAGATTGATGGACGTGAGATGAACAAGACGCCTAGATGCTCTCCACTCCACTCCGCTCCTTCAGCCTTATTCCACTCGACTCCATTTCATTCCAACCCATTCCACCTCACTCCACTCCACTCCATCTCACTTCATTCCACCCCACTCCTTCCCACTCCAGTCCATTTCACCCCAGTCCACTCCACTCCACTCCACTCCATTCCTCCCCACTCTGTTCCACCCCACTCCTTCCCACTCCCTTCCTTTCCACCCAACTCTGCCCCACTCCACTCCATTCCACCCCACTCCATGCCATCCCACTCCGCACCACGCCACCCCATTCCACCCCACTCCATTCCATTCCATTCCATTCCACCCCACTCCACTTCACTCTTCTCCACTCCACTCCATCCCACTCCACTCTACTCCACCCCACTCCACTCTACTCCATCCCACTCCACTCTACTCCACCCCACTCCACTCTACTCCACCCCACTCCACTCTGCTCCACCCCACTCCACTCTACTCCACTCCACTCCGTTCTGTCTCACTCCATTCCACCCCATTCCTTCCCACTCCACTTTACTCCCTCCCACTCCACTCCACGCCACTCCATCCTACTCCATCCCATTCCACTCCACTCTACTCCACCCCACTCCACTCCACTCCTTCCCACTCCAGTCCATTCCTCTCCACTTCACCTCGCAACCAAACCTGAGCGAATATTGCAGTGCCACATTCACGACCTTTTTTGAGTCTGTCTATACATTATTTGGTCATACTTGTATCCTCATTCATATTCCACCATGCACGAAACCAGAGTGAATCAGGAAAAAAAACGAAAAAAAGCTAAAAAAATTTTGATAACAGTAAGCTGTGTAGACTTCATCATCATCATCCATATATTCTTTCCTACCCTTGGATAGAGTGAGGTAGGGTCCAGAGTGCCATAAAGAAATGAAAAGAAAATAAAGAAGAACTAATATTAGAAGAAACGCCATAATTTTCCCAAATGAACCGTCCACACTCTCATTCACTCACCATTCAGGCTCACGGAATCTTGTCTGAGACTTGTATATCGTGAAAACAACTTAAGATCCTTGACAAATAGGAACCCTGGTGCCTAGTCAGAATGCTATTGTCTGGGAGATAAACTGTGCCCCAAGCTGGGTTGAATCATCATCACTTTCTCATCATCATCATCATCGTCAGTGTCATCATCATCATCATTACCATATTCATCGTCATCAATCTGAGATTTCTTAACTTATAGGTTTTAGATGTGGCCTTCATTAATCCCTTCATTACTGTACATCTTTCACTTTAGTTCGACCCAGATTTTCGTCCTTTTGCAGTTTGTGTTACGTAGCTCAGTGGTAGGAAACAGACAATGCTTTGGATCTACAGTACATCCTTGACCCAGCGCTTCCTTCTCATTGGCATCATACTCCAGGGCGCTGTATTTCATTTGGGTGCAAAATCCAATTTGCTGCAATTTCATTTCGGCACCAGTATACCACTTCATTTGGAGCCAACATATCGTTACTAGCCAAACCTAACCATAACTAATCTAACCTGATCTAACTTATTTAGGTTAGGTTTGGTTTGGTTAGGATTGGTTAGGTTAGGTTAGTTTAGGTTACGTTAAGTTAGGTTAGATTGGTTTAGGTTAGGTTTAGTTAGTCTGGTTTCGTTAGTAACGATATGTTGGCGTCCAAATGAAGTGGCATACTGGCGCCCAACTGAAATAGCAGCAAAGTGGATTTTGCACCCAAATGAAATGCAGCCTTCTAGAGTGAACCTATTGCTTTAGCTAGGTATTAAAGTCGGAGAGATGGCAATTTTAGGTCAGGTTGGTGTAGAATGAGTATAGGGTGCTCTCCAAAACAAAGGTAAATCGTCTCGCAGCAGCACGAGTGAACTATAAAAGAAAACAAATGAATTAATAAAGGGTCAGAATATTGAAGAATACAAGATTTTCCTCCGTATCTAAAAAGGCTGATAGGTCAAGCATCTGAATAAAAAAAAAATTTGACATCAACCGTACAGCTAGGGTCAAAACTTTCCCTGACAATCCATCGTGCCTTACAATTAGGGGTTGTTGATCATTTTCCTCCCTGCCACGTTGTATTGAAGAATATCATTTATGGACAAACAGGCATACCAGATGTTTTTCAGATTAGGAGTATGAGCCGGCAGAAGGAAACGAAATTGGAGCTGAAATATTAAGCCAATTATTATCCCTGGCTCTGTCTAAAGTAATGTTATAAGATTATATTCTAAGGGGACTGGAAGACATCGTAACATCTCTCCCATATCGATTTATCCTGCACATTACACCTTAGTATCGCCTGTTTGCTGCTGATGTAAATATTATTATCTGCTGGATTGAAGCAAGCGAGAGAAGCAAGCGAGGTAGAACACTTACACAAAGTTTGCTCCCCAGGCCAGCAAGTGGATGAGGGTGTAAATTGGGCCTTCTTTTAATTGTTCAGTTCTGTGGAATATTTAACTTACATAATTTTTGACATTCTCATGAAAAACTAATATGACCGTGTGAAGTAGATTCTTTTTCAATATTCACTTAGCTACTTAGGATTTTTCAGAGTAACTCATCTAGCTGGGCGTCCCTAAGAATATAGGATTTGCCATCTAAATGCTAAAAATTTGTTCAGAAATAGCGATTTGATGAGACTGTACGTGGCCAAATTTGTCCAGTAACGTTTGACATCGCTGTCGCCATAGGAGTACACATAGAGCGCAGATCGGAGCTTTGGTGCGAGTAATAAATCGGGACGTGGTTATTTGTTTTATACAGAAAGCCAGCAACGAACGAAAATCATTTCACCCAAATAAAAGTGTGACTCTGCAACTGAAAGTGGTGAATATTGATAACGTTTGTGCTTAACATCGTTTTAATCACTCGACTCAAACACATTCCGCTCGCTCGGACACCTTCCACACCTTAAGTAAGGACACCTTTTATCTGGTGTCTAAAGGAAAATGATACAATTAACATACAGGAGAAGTTTAATTGTATATCTAAGAGCTGGTACAAAGCCTCCTATGTCGCTAAGATACAGCTCCACATCTTACCTGTGTGGTTCTCTCTTCCTCCTCACCCTTGCTATCTCCCCACAACCTCACTTCTTCCCCACCCCACCTGCTCTCTGGCCCGCCGTCCCCAGCAAGAACGGTGACAGAATACATAATGAACTTCATTATCTTGCTCATGTAACAATATTACTCCGCCTCCCCTCACCGCCACCACACCACCTTTGCCTGCCACCCTCCTGCTTCTATTTTCATATATGTTTCCAAATAAGCTTCCTGATGCTGACAGCCGTTCCTCAAGGCGGGGTGTGACACAGTGCAACAGATGCGGAGCTTGAGTGATTTTGAAGGGAGCTCACTATTACACACACACACACACACACACACACACACACACACACACCTTATTACCTGTGAAAAACGCAAAGAATATTATGAACTAAAATGAAGGGTCTGGCTCTCAAATTACACATTTCACAATAATGCACGTAACAAAAGTAATAATAATGAGGAGGAGGATGAAGGTGAAAATGACGATGATGACAACGATGACGAAGATGATTACGGCGATGACTTTGACGATGATGACGACGACGATGATGATGAATTAAAAGAAATACCAGTAAAAAAAAAAAAATCCACACTTTAAATGCAAAAATGTATACAGTNATACAGTATTTTAAGATGATTTAGGGCTTGTGTTTTCGTCGGTTAAGGAAGATCCCTAACACCTTTTTCTAAGAGATTTATTTTGCTTATTACACCTTACTGTCCTATTCTGTGTTACATAAAGTCCTTCTAACATCGCGATATATTATTTTCTGATATTAAGTCGTGTAAGCCAAGGGAAAGTCAAGATGTCTTTCTGAAGTCTTAGGCTTTTATGCGTAGACTTGAAATCGAGAAGTGGGATGCAAACCTCAAAATTCTGACTATGATTTTTGAAGTACTTGGCAATGATGGAAAGTATCTGGCCTTCCTATATGGCTGCTGACTGCATTCTGTAATATGGGATGCAGGCTGAACGTCCGTAATAACCACAAGCGTTCCATAAATGAAGAAATTAAGGTTTTGCCCTCCACTTTGAGATTTAAGGTTTAAGCATACGACTTTAATTTTATCTTTGCGCCCACAAGTCTAATATATTCAACCAACGGTAAATATCTTGTAGAGAAGGGGTTAATGAAGGTTTTAACTAATGTTCGAAATGCGTCCCTACAGCTGACAAAAATCCCAAGTAGGTAGAAAGAATAAACCAATAAAATACGCCAGCGAGTTCATAAAGTTAGATACTGGCAAAAACACAGTCCTAGACTCTCGCCTCCATCTAGAAATGGCCGGGTGTCCCAGCTGCGTCCCCTCTTTACAGCTTTATATATATATGCATTAGGTTTTATATTTACGGCCGATATACCCGCTCCGGAAGGGTAGTTTTCGAAGGCATTTCACATTTTAGTAAAGTATAGAAGGGAGATATACAGCAGGTTAGCTGGCTTCTATGAATTATTTGTTTTCCCCTCTACAGCAAGCAAGGAGCAATCAACCGTAAACTAGAAAGTAATCAAAAAGCACATACCTCCGTGAATGCCAGATCTGGATCCGGATCCGCCTCAAAAATTTAATAAATTCTTTCTTGACCCACGGCCCATTCCTTCACAAAATTTCATTGAAATTCATTGAGAGCTTTTGGAGGTACCGTGCAGTATGATCCGGATCCGGATCCCCCCCAAAAATTCAAAGAATTTTTTCTTGGCCCATGGCCCACCCCTTCACAAAATTTCATTGACATTCATTGAGAAGTCTTGGAGATAATGTTTGGTAGGATCCTGATCCGCCCCAAAATTTAATCAATTCTTTCATGGCCCATGTCCCACCCACCTACAAAGTTTCATGGAAATTCATTGAGAACTTTTGGAGCTGTGGTGTAAGCAAACAAACAAAAATACCCGCATCACGACCAAAATCTTACCGATTGTTCATTGGGTCATACCCTACACCTCCAAAAAATTTCAGCAAAATCGGTTCATAACTTTTTGAGTAATCCTGCTAACAGAGGGACAGACAAACAGACAAACCAACTCGGCCAAAAACATATACGTCCTGGCAGATGTAAATAAGAGGTATTCCTCGTCTTTCGGCCAAGCACGCACACACACACACACACACACACACACACACACACACACACACACACACACAAGCCTTCATCAGCTGAGAAAAATACATAAACTAGCGAAAGAAGACGACCACTAACGAGCTCAAAAACTCAATCCTCAAACAGAATTAGGTAAAAACAATTAGGAAAGAGCTCCATCTCTCTCTCTCTCTCTCTCTCTCTCTCTCTCTCTCTCTCTCTCTCTCTCTCTCTCTACCATTGTTTTGACCATCAGAATTAAGACCTAAGCACTCGATATAGTTTACACGAAATACTAGGTGCTTAGGGAGAATTTAGTGGTATTGAACGAAGGCATCGCGCCCACCTCTCTCTCTCTCTCTCTCTCTCTCTCTCTCCCTCCTCTCCTCCCCTCCCTCCGTCTTCCTCCCCTTCCCCCCTCCCCCCCTCCTACTCTCACTCCCACATCCTCGTTC
>JAGKTI010010896.1:12075-27551 GCA_018397915.1 Birgus latro
CCAAGCGTGGCATGTCATATTATTTTCACATTGTCAGGAAATTACATTGAATTGGAACCAATTTATTTTCCCCCCAAACATAGCTCAGTATAGCCGAAAAATGCCAAAATCATTCCCCCAAGGCAAGAACAGAGCACCATTTTATTTTCCGTCAGTGAGATTAGTTGTAGTCTGTTGTATCTTTTTTTAAACTTGTAATGAAAGTTGTTTAAAATTAGCACCAGTAATTTTCCAAGCAAGACCTAAATGTACTAAAGAAAAAATGAAATAAAAAGTAAAATATATAACTTTGTTCCCTCAGACACGTTCCACACCTCTGGTATAGATGCCTGTTTCTTCATACTGCAACCCATTATGTGTTTCGGTGCAGCATTTGAAAGCGTCTGGACACTTGATAACACCTCTTCCTTTGCGATATGGTCCTCCCATTACACCTTAACATCTTGCCTATTACTGTTACCTGCTGTGTCGATAATGAAACGATAACACACGAGACTCTCAAGGTACACTATGCAAGATATGGACGAGTTATTAGGAGTCCTCTTGGCCACCTTGAGTACGGCCTTTGTTTCATCATGAAGTGACGTGTTCAAATAGAAAATTATAACCAAATTACAATTTCTTTATGGAAGCACACTTCTTGAAACCACGAGTTCTGATTTACCGAGATGTGTTGGGGAGATGGGGAACAAAGGAATCTGAAAATGATCCATCCCACGCATGGAAAAATCAAGGTTCCTAAAATGCCAGACGACTTTAATGTTCGATCAAGTGAAACGAACGAGAACATTATAAAGCATGGAGCAGTAAGGTGGTTAAGCACAGCCTGATCACTGTGTTATTCCGGAAACTATTAAATCTACACCGGATCTTAGCACATCATTTGGATGCATACGAAAAAGCATTCTCGTGTTGCTTTAGTTAACTTTTCTCAAACTGACTGCTAAAAAGATTAATAAAACTAAGGATCGCCACTTTGAACACCTAAAGTCGGTTATTCGGGAAACCATTAAAGCTACAGTGGATCTATGGATATCGTTGGAAAAAGTCATAAAAATTAAATGATATTACTTAAAAGCTTTTCTCAAAATTCATCACCATATTGATAAAAAAAAAAAAAAACAGATGGAGCACCCAATCCGAGTTATCTCTAAAACGACTATAGCAGCACCAGTAGTTGTTACTGTACCTAAGTGGTTTATCTCATAATTCACCATCACATTACAAAGAAAAGGCTAACAGTCGCCAAACTGATCTTCAGAACTGGGTGTGGTTAACTCGGAAATTAGTAAAACGACAGTGGACGGACGTACACATCAATAAAAGCTCGAACACGTTCCACACATCCAAGTGTAGATGCTTGATACTTCATTTATCTGAAAGGCAGTCATAGGAGCCTGAGCATGTTGTTAGGCTGGGCTTCTCACATAAACATACTGCGTATGCATACCGTACATAACTAAGTTCGCCTCCAATACTTAGATGAAGCATCTAAAATCGATATGTGCTGCAGGAATGGGGGTTGCCCAACGCAGAACCTTGAAAATGCATATTTTAGGCCTAGTTTGTGTACAAAACTGTACACAACGAAAGCTGGCATGTTTATAGCTATGGGGCGTGGAGGGAAAGGAGGTTGGGGAGGGGGGATCGGGACTGTTCAAACAGAGGAGCTTTCGATGTATGGTACCATTAAACACTAGTTTGAGGCATTCTGGTTTACTGATAGATATTGGCTTTGGGTATTGTTTTTTTCTTTTTTTCTTTTTTCTTTTATGTGTCCGACTCTGGGCATAGGCTTCACAGCCTGCTATCAAGGCCCAGCAGTCCTTCTACATACCATACACCTCTACATGTCACCACTTCAGCGCTAATACCCACCGTCCATATTGAATACATGCTAGGGCTGTCTCATACAGGACTGGTGTGTTGCTATTAGCGGGGATATTTTTATGACATGTCGGCGGGTCTTCTGGTAGATCAGGAAAGCCTAATTTAATGAAATTCAAATCCTTAAACTGTTCCCTGCCCCAGCGGGGATTTGAACCTGGGTCCGTTAGGACTGCAGGTCCCCTCTCTACCGATTGAACCACCACCTTACTAATAGATGCTGGCTTGGGGCATTGAGGTTTACTAATAGACAGTGGCTTGAGGCAATGGAGTTTACTGGTACCTGCTGGCTTGGAGTGCTGGGGATTATTAATAGATACTGGCTTGGGCAACGCGGTTTACTCGTAAATCCTGGCTTGGGGTTATGCGTTTTCCGACAGATACTGGCTTAGGGAAACGAGCTGACATATTATTGGCTTGGGAACATGGATTTACTGATATTTACTGGCTTGAGGCAATGGGTTTTGTTTATAATTATTGGGATTTACTAATGGGGCATTTGATTCAACCGTTTTCTTCTGCGACATGCCGTTTTCGATATATGGTCATGAACACTTTTTGGAGGGATAAATACTGAGGGTGTGAGGACTTCTAATCGACTGCAAAACCAAGGATGGCCTGGCTACCGTGAAAAAAAGGAGTTCAGACTGTTATGTGTCTGGGTGCTGGGGGGTTTTAAAGGACATAGAACATTTAAGCTCTATGCACTGAATATTTGCCATTGGCGTATTACGTGTTTAACAAAAGCAGTTCAACCAAATGCGAATCGGTTACTGAGATATGGTACCCTCAGTCTCTGATGCACGGGTGTGTGTTGGGGGACGGGGAGGAAAGACATAATGGTAAATATCAGTAAGAATGGGTTTTATTACAGGCCTATTGAGTATGTGAAGAAGCATAACGAAAGATATCTTGGTTATCACAGGCAGCGTCACAAGCTCTGATGCGCAGTGTGGTGTAGGAGAGTAAGGGGAAGAGGTGGTCCATCATCTTAAATGATTTATTGTGTGTGTAAAGACTCACAAACACAGTCACCCTGAGCCGAGATACCGTACACAAACTAATGCTCTATGCCTTGTATCTGTGATTTATTTGTTTTGCAGGAGACGAGGAGAGTTTAGAAGTTCCCATTTCTCTTGTTCTTTTTTGCATGAACGCAGTTACGAGGGGAAAATTATCGTGAACAATTCTTTCTATAGGAAGGACTAGGAAAGGCAACAGCAATAAATTCCCAGGTCTCTTGTTCTTCCTACAAATCACAACCTGAGTTACGACAGGAAAGTAATCATAAATGTGTTTGTGAATCTCAACCCCTGTTATTGAAGTACAGGTATGCTCTCCACAAGCTGTTGTATGTAGCGAAGGTAGAGTGAAAACAAGGAAGGAAGGTTGATAGTGCACCTACACTCCTCGGTTCTTAACCCATTTAGTACAGTATTGTACGCTTGCTATATCCGGTTTGTTTTCATCTGACAGAACTGGGCTCACCTCACAACTTGAATACAAAGTCGTGGTTGCCTGAACATAGGCGAGCTTTAATTATAAGGCAGTAATGAGTCTCCCTGGTTACTAGTGTAATCCACCCTTCAGTCCAATTCCACAGATTGCAGTACCAGGCATTTGTTCAGATCTGGACTGACTTTTTCGAACTGGAGGGGTTAGATGTGGCCTATATCAAATGCTTTTTATATACAAGGGAGCTCGCCCAAACCTGACAAAAATCGTATCGCCAAAGCAAAATTAAATATGAGGAAGTTATCGTACTGATCGGATTAAACTCATAGTCCTTAACGTCTCTTGTGTTCTCGATATTCAGAAATATATTACTACTCTCCAGAAATTGTCAGTTAATTGTATTATCTCATCGTTCGTCAGAGAGTACAATGATATATATGTACCATATATAGACAGATAGATAGATGTAAGAAATTTATGAAAACAGTGAGACAAAATTGATCCATGATGTACTGCAGCTGATATTATTCCTGCCACCAAACGTTTACAGTATTTTGAAGGGTCGTATGCTTAAACTTAAAATCGAGAAGTGGGTTGCAGATCCTAATATTCTGACGACGATTTTCGAAGTATTTGACATCGATGGAACGTATTTGGCCTTCCTCTATAAGTGCTGACTGGATTCTGTTGTACGGGATGCAGGCTGACCATATGTAATAACCACAGACGTTCCAATAATGACAAGAAAGAATCTGGATATTCCTCTCCACTTTGCGATTGAAGATTTAAGCCTATGACCAAAACTTACAAAAGACCTATGATAAATTAATGAAGCCACAGTATTGAAGAAGGCTATGGTCAATTATCCAGTACGGAGGTCCCTCGTACGCTGAATGAAGCAAGGAAAAGAAAGAAAGAATATATAAAAACGATATTCTTCGGCACACCAAATAAAGGAAGGAGTGTTGGAGAGCGTCATTAGCGAGCAAGAATATTGTCCCTAATCTCAAGCTACAATTATCTCTTAGAGTTTTCCTTTCTTTGTCCATTGTTTTGTTTTAATGTCCTCTCTTATCTCCCCTCTCACTGTGTGTGTGTGTGTGTGTGCGTTTGTGTGTAAATAAATAGACTGATAAATAGATAGAACTCATCGATGGCCCCTCCTCCTCCTCTCTCTCTCTCTCTCTCTCTCTCTCTCTCTCTCTCTCTCTCTCTCGTCTCACCGCCAATTTCGGCACGAATGCAATCAGCAATCTTCGTTTTTATGAGCTTAGCCTAAACTTTCTCCAGACTTCCAAAGACCACCCGCATCACTGGAACCGTGTTGAACCGTCCCACTAGAACCGTGTTGAACCATCCCACTAGAACCGTGTTGAACCATCCCACTAGAACCGTGTTGAACCTTGCTGTTGGAGTTGTTTTGAACCATGTTACTGGAACCACGTTGAACCATGTTATTGGAACCGTATTGAAACGTTATTAGAACCGCGTTGAACCGTGTTAGTGGAAACAAGCTGAACTGTGTTATGTTGAACAATCTCACAAGAGCCATGTTGAACCGAGTTATTGGAATTTTGTTGAACCTTGCAGCTGGAACTGTACTGAACCGTGATAGTGGAACCGCGTTGAGCCGTGTTATTGGAACGTGTTCAGCCGTCCTGGACCGTGTTAATCCGTCTGGAACCATATAACTTTAACAGTGTTCAACCATATTACCGGAAGTGTGATGTACAATATGCCTAGGACCGTGATGAACCGAATGATTGCAAGGTCGGTGAACTGTGTAGCTAAATCGTGTTGAAACCGTGTTAATTGAACCATGTCGATTTGCTAGGAATATCTGTGTGCCTGGAATCATGTTTAACTGTGTCTTTGGAACCATGAGAAGCCATGTCAAGCCAAGTCACTAGAGCCGTATCAAATCATGTCAATAGAACTGTGATGAAACGAGTTAGTTGAACCGTGGTTCTGGAGCCCTGACAAATTATATCACCTGAGTTGTGTCACTGGAAACGCGTCAATTACTTTAGCATCATGCACTTACTATACTTGTTTCCTCTTATCTTGGCCCAAATTTTCGACCTTTTGCAGCTTATTTTGCATAAATTACTGGCAGAATAAGACAATGCTGCAGTTCTACACTCTTCCCGTAACGCTTCTTTGTGACTACCACCATATTCCAGAGTTAGTCTCTTGTTACAACTCCGCATTCAAAATGGACAGATGGCATTTTAAGTTGGAGTGAAAGGAGAATTATCTTCTGTGAGATGATTTGCGTATCTCTGTTATCAACACAGTATGCACGAATGACATATAAGAAAATATTAATGCGTGGTATGCTTAAATAGACTATACACTTTTCACTCCAACTTTGCCTAAAAATGCCATCTTTCCATCCTGAATACTGAGCTGAAACAGAGAGATTTACACTAAAATATGGTGGCAGACAGGAAGAAGTGTTATGGAAATGATGTAGAGCCGTGATTAGAAGCCTGTGATGTAAGTCTTCCCACTACCAATGCCGCCCTAGCTCTTACAATTAAATGCTTATCTTCACAGGCTTTACTGCTCCCCCTTTGATTCATCATATATCACCATCCTAGCTCTTCCCATTTTTTCACACACCTCATTCATTTTTGTTCCCCATCTTTGAACTGCATTTTCCCTCTCAATCTCACACATTCATCTCCACAGAACATTCATCATACATTTCCTATCATCTACCACCATCCTGACCTTTCCCGCGCACCACCGTCTCCCATCTCTTTTAGTTCTACTCTGATGTATTGAATTTACTGCACTACCCACCATCGTCCCAGCACATCCCGCCTACTCGTCTCTATCCTTCCCACCCAGTCCTGAAAAACCTGAATCGACACATAAAAAAAAAAAATGCAGTGTAAGAGTTTACTATTAATTAGCAAATTCCGCCATGTGCAAGACTTCCACTAGTCTATAGTGATATGAATGATAAGATGGACTAAAATGGCCTACACTATTAAATATTGATTGATTGATTGACTGGTTATTGAGTGATTGGTTGACTGATACATATATACATACATACATTCATACATGTATATACAGTATACATACATACATAATGACCAGAGTTGACACTACGGCGATGAAGTGACTTAAGAATACTAAAGCACCTAAGGTTGGAAGGAGGCAGACTACTCAGAATACTGTAATTCAAAACTGACGCTTAGTTACGTTAGGTTTCAGGATAAATCAGGTCCGGTTAGGAAGATAGGCATGGGCTGGAATGAGTGAGGTTAGGTTCGTTTCGGTTTGGCTAGGTTAGGCTAGGTTAGGTTAGGTTTGGTTCGGTTTGGTATGATTAGGTTGGTTTAGGCTGGGTTAGGTAAGGTTAAATTAGTTTAGGTTAGGCTGAACTTGGTTGAGCTCGGTTAAGTTGGGTTGGGTTGGATTTAGGTTAGGCTGGGTTGGTTTAGATTAGATTTGATTTGGGCTGGGTTAGGAAATGTTAGTCTGGCTACGTAACGCTAGCGTATACAAAACGAATCTTTAGAACCTGTCGTGGTCATAAGGCTCGTGTTTCCGTCAGCTTTCGTCGTTTCAGCACATTTGAGGTATACATGCATGTATGTATGCAAGTGTATGTGCACGTATACGCGTGTATTTATATATATCTCCTATTATCCTCAGAAATGAAAAGGAAACAAGAAATACCCGAGGCGTTTTCGTGCACAGTACTTACATCTCCAGGGGAGAATAAGGTTTGTGTGTTCATGTATCATTTTTGTGGTTTTGCATAATTATACAGTTACTGGGTAAATAATAACCTATGATTATTATTATCAACACAATAATATAATTCGACAATTCACAAAGATTAGATAGCATCCGACAAGATCAACTGGATAATTAATACCTCTTTGTCCCTCAATCATCTTGAGTTTATTGTCCAGACTCGTCATCAGTCTTGGCTTTCGTTTTGTGTGTGTGTATGTGTTTGTGTGTGTGACAAGGTAGGTTAATCAAGTTAATCAAAAACCTGACTATGATTATACACATTACGTAGGGAGTAATAGGTACTTTTTATTTATCATCTTATATATTATCCATTATCCCAGTGATATACTGTAGATAGTTCTCTATGGAGGATGTTAGCCTTTCCCATTATACATAAATATGGCGCGCTATGTATTCAGACGCAGCCACTCCTTTCTTCCTTAAAGGTATGAATACACGCAACCTCTCTGGAAATTCCGTGTTTCCTTCTTCTTTGGTGATAGCAAACATCTTCCCCTCACATATGCTTTGCAAGTCATAAAAACGTTTCACCGTATTCAGTAGCTTCCTAGACCTAACTTGTAACCTGGAGATAAAAAAAAAAAAAGAGAGAAAAAAAAAAAGAAAAGAGAAATTAATGTCATCTTCTTGAAGGAATTAAAAATCATCATTATACAGTGCAGTGAGTTGTCCAAATGTAATAAATTATGTCCATGTACTGATGTTCTGTTTTGGGGAAGGTAAAGCAGTTTTGGCCGGACTTGAGCCTTACCTGAAAAAAGTTCAAGTCTGGCCGAAGGTGTTGTACCTTCAGAATAAATGATTTTGGCATTTTGGTTCCGTTTCTCATATTACCTCTTTGAATTCGATGACGTATTTAATAGTTGTATTATTTTATTTCCAAATTTCTCTTTCTCTCATTTAGTTTATGGGAGCGCCACAGTGGTGAAGGGATTAATAGAGCCTATATTTAGCCCCTTAGGTTCAAAGAAGTCTCTCCGAGGTTGGATAAAATCGTCTTTAGAGAGAGAGAAAAAAAATAAGATTACGTCATCTGATTTAAAGGGTTGAGCTTTCCATTCGGTGACTTAATTTTTAGTTGCTTCTATGATAACTCCAGACTATTTTCGTAACTTTGGAGAAATGATTTGTAGACAGGGGGGTTAGAAAGAGTTTCCATTAACCCCCTTATAGCCTGATATCGCCCCATAAGCTGAATTAAATCGTCTGAAGGTAGCAAGATTAAAGAAAAAGAATTGATCATTGAACTGAAAGCGTTAACAATGTATCATACCCTTTCTTCCCATGATATATTTCCTCTGATACCGTTGTTTCTTTCTCTAATCTACCCAGCTCATTATTTACACTTATTTACAATTATCACATTTTTTTTCTCTTCCTCCTCTCGTTTCCCCTTCCCCTTCTCGTCTCTTTTTCATCTAACCTACTCCATAACCTCATTTTTGTCGCCCTCCTCCCTCTCCCTTCTGATGCTCTTCTGTTTCCTTCTCTCGTTTATTCTGTCAATCGCTTTCATATATTAACATTTTTCATTAAATTTCCTTCTCAGCATTATTTAAAGCGTCTGGTGATCTAAAGGGCGTCCACGAAAATGCCGCAGTAACTTTAAATGATTCGTGAGACCATTCCAAGATATAACTGTTCCATCATAGGTCGGATTTTCAACGGCTATGGAGTACAGGGTATTTAGAACTGCATGGCTATAATGGGAAAAATAATCCGTGATATCCTCAGCATTCTCCATTGCTTTACAGTTTTGGTTAGACAGCCATAGCGTTTTTCTATTTTTAAATCCTCAGTAAAATTGAAGAGAATGTACAGTAAAGAGGACGGCAACAAGGTATGGATATGGATAATTTCTTCCATTACATTCGTGCAACGTTATTTTTTTTTTTTTTAATGCAAGGAAGAAGTTACCAAAAAGAAAAAACAAAAATATCCTGTAAAGAATCCGACATATGCTCAAAGAAGATTTATGTCATAGAGTGGTGTCAGGAACTACCATGCAAAGTTTAAGCACCAAATGGGATGGCCTGCGTTTACTCTGACCTGACGTAGACTCCTATTACCAAAGACACTCATTCCTAACTCAACGCTAGGAATCATTTAATTTCACGCAACCACGGCCTAGTATTCAAGGTATGCGAAAGACCAAGTTCCGTCAGATGAAAATGAACCGATTATGGTGACTAGAGCAGTCCAGTTGGAGTGACAACCTATAATCTTTGTCCATGATTATGAATGTGGGATTTTTTGTTATGCAATGCTATCTACGTTAACAGCCTGATCATCTCTTACGTGTACTCTTAAATATAATCTTGGCAATACCGGACTGCAGTACCATAGCCTCGAAACCCTACACCATCAGTAGGGAAAAAATGGGACTGGCTTAACGTTAGTAACATGACGTTTTAGGCAAATTTTTGTCCCTCTTCATTTCCCAATACTCTCCCATCTAATCTACTCATGGACATCGACGGCATCTCAAAAAGGATAATTAAAACAAGAAGCGGTGCCAAGACACAGCAAACCCGTCCCCGGCAGTCATTTTAGTGCTGATGTATAAACACAACAAGATAATAATCAAAGACGTCTTATATCAAACCTGGAGTAAATCGAAAGAAAATTGACGATTTTATGCCCATTTGAAATTTTTGGCCCGACTAACTTGACATTGACCCCCGTACAGCTATACAGCTAACTGGGGGGTGACCTTCCCTGATGTAATGGGGTATGTTATAGGATGCAAACTAGAAAGATGCACCTTTAGGTTTTTGTTTCATGTCGATATGAAGAATTTCAAAGGAGTTTCGGTGAAAAAACTAAAAAAAAAAAAATATTTTTACGTTTTGGGGGTCTACAGCCTGGGCCTAAGCCCAGACTGGCCCTAATTTTAACCAGGTTATCTGAAGGTCATAGTCCATCATCCCTGTAATAGCAGTCAAAATCGCACCAGTAGTTTTCGCGTAAAGTTGTTAACAGGTAGGCAGAAACATAGACAGACAAACCAAGTGAAAAAAATACCCGTCCCCGAGCCCCTCCGGGACGGGGACGGGTAATGGGGAGCAAGTACCATTAAGGCTCGGGTGAGCATAGGTTAGGCCATGAAGCTGCGAAGTCTTTACTGAGAACCGTGTAAGCAAGAGTAACGCTTAATTGCCCCATTCAAGGTTTATGGAACCTAGTCTTGGCTTCCGGAGTCTAGTACATTAAAAAAAAAAATAATTAAAAAAAAGCCTACCCAAATGGTTTCTTGTAGCTCAGAAAACTATTTGCTACGTTAGTTGGTATCTGTACAACTTGATGAAAGTATGATGGGCTAGTGGATCAAGACGCTCCAAGCAATCGTGGCTCCTAAGGGATTACATGCGTGGGAAGGTTGAGATTAATTGCTTACATAATTCTGCTTAGGGAAGAATGGTTGGTCAATGTTGCCTTAAATGTCTGAACCAAGTACATGGGGGCGTACATGTGTGTGAAGCTTGAGATTAATTATTGCTCACATAATTCTGCCCATAGAAGAATGATTGGTCACTGGTCTCTTAAATGTCTGAACCAAGTACCACAGCTCTGGTTCTGACGCTTCTGATGGGAGCAATAAAGGGCCTGAAAGAATATAATTAAAAAAGAAAAAGACATGTTCCTCCACCCCCAGTAGTCGACACCCACAAATCTGTTTCTAACCTCATCAGTGCAGTTAATGTCTTTATCGCTTTATACATGGGGGAGCCGATGGAGCAATGGTTAGTTCACACAGCCCGCATCCGGAAAAGCCAAAGTTCGATTCCTTGGGCCGATCGGTGTCTTGAAAAAAGTTAGCTTCCCCTACGCACTCATTAACGCAGCAGAACAATTTGGGACCTGGATGTGCATTTGATAGTAACCTGTTATATTCTAGGTGATGATTGACTTTGGAATAACTACTTGCCTGTCTTAATAAGCACTAATTCTAAGTTTTCTTCTTCCTAACTCAAAGAAAATGTGCTCAACCTATGACAAACTTTTGGCATTCTCCTGGCAATACTGGAAAAGAAAACTAGAAAAGAAGAACGCTTAAGATTACTGCCTTCAACTACACGGGGGCCATACAGGCAGACAGTCTCCATTACTTTTCTGAAGTGGCAATATTTCCCCATAACACGGCTTGCAACCGTCGATTTTATATGAAGGTCCCTAATTGCACAGTTAGGGGAACATAGGCATGGAGGAAACAAACACAGGGAAGGAAAGAGGAGCGAAGAGGAGGAAAGAGACGGAGGGAATAGAGAAAGGAAGGAGGGAATTGGGAGAAGAGAGAGTGGGGGGAAGCAAGGAGGAGAGGAGGGAGGAGAGTGAGAAGGGGAAAAGAGGAAGGAGGAGAGGAGAGGAGTGAATGAGGGGAAGAGAGATGGAAAGGGAGAGAGGAAGGAGGAAAGACGGAGAAGGAAGAGTGAAAGGGAGAGATGGAGGGGAAAAGAGGAAGAAGAGAGTGACTGGGAAGGTAAAATGAGGGAGGGGGGAGAGAAGGAAAGGAGATAATGGAAGGTGGAACAGGGAGATAATGAAAGAGATGATGTGATCACCAGACGCTTGTATTCCGGTTTTGAAAGAGATCTCCCAGCGAAAGGGGTTAATAAAGGAGACATCCAATCCCTCGTGTTCAAAAAGTCTCTCCTGAGCTGAATAAAATCGTCTGATGATACCAAGCAATAAAATACGTCATCGGACTGAAGGAGACACCCTTTGACTCGGGTGATAATTATTTTCAATGTGTTAATTTCTTTTTGTTGCCTCCAAGCTACTTTTTTTTCAGCTTAGGGTAGGCTTTTCGTACTGGAGATTTAAACTACAGGCTTTTTTTTGTCCATTTCACTACTAGGGGGCTTTCCTAATCAGAATAATGTAGTTCGATATTGGCATTAACTAAATACTGAAATATTCCCTTGAAGGGTTATTCCCCTTAACTCCTTCGTTGGGTACTGGAAAGAGATACCATCACTTTGTGGCACCGGTATAACTGGACGGCTCCAGTGCCAGGTTATACAAACGTTCCTCAACTCATTCCCTGTCCCCCCAAAGGAGGATGGTGGACTGCAGGAGAAGGGCAGCTCCAGTCCACAGTCCATCCGGTTCAAGTTTCAGATGAACCCAGGGTCACAACAACAATAATAACAATAAGAACAACAATAAAAACAACAATAACAACAATAACAACAATAACAACAACAACTACTACTACTACTACTATTACTACTAAGTTGTTTTTAAAAATCCGTTTGATATCAGTAAGATTATAACAGGTACAACGTCTTCGAGTTCATAAGAATAATCGTTGCACCACTAAAGCTCACCCCAATACAAACGTCTGCCGGTAACTGGACGAGAGTAGTAGAGTTGTCCGGACGATGAGAGGGCTAATGGTAAAGAGCACGAACTCTCTCAGCCTCTCGGGACTCACGCTTGGCTGAATAATATCGGCTGGCGGCTGCTGGAATCGAGAAATGAGGTTGTTCTGACTGTGAAGGGTGAATCATGAACTTCATCTACTGTCTCTGTAAGTGTTTACCTGTAAAGTTTGTTCACGTTGTCTCTATTATGTCGATCAAAAATCCCTCCCATTTCAGCCCAATTTTCTCTTCATGGTGTGGTATTCAAGTTATTCATACATGTATTCTTTTTAACCTTTTCAGGTTCCTGTGACTCGCTCTCAGCAGAATACCATCGTGTGACGTTAGCAGCATCAGAGTACTGGAGTTGTCTCGACTATGAAAGAGTTAATGTTTTGGGTACTTATAACACCATCAGGTTCCCTTATTCAAGTCTCATCAAAAATAAATGAATAAATAAAAACAAAAGAAAAAAGAAAAACTCATCTGGCATTAGTTGAAATACGAGTAAAATGTCTCAGGAAAAGAAATAGAAAAAAGAAAAAGAATAAAAAAATACTCTGGCATTAGCTGGAAAAGAATACTAGATCTGATGCTAATACGAGAGGGTTACCTTTCTTGTATCGTGAGTAGAAGCATGATCAGTGTTACCTAAAGGGCTCAGTATCCAAATATTTCTTCCACTCCGCTAGCATCAGCGAAGAACAGGTAAAGTATGTTACCAGTCATGTCCTCCTCCTCTTGTTACCTCATGTATATATTGTAGAAAATAAATGTCCTGTACTCTTTCATCAAAACTAATGCAGAAATTATCCCCTTTAGTATTCACAGTACAATTGTTCCAGTTTATGTAAGGATTGTTGAAGTCACCTACGAGTATAATTCCTTTGTGTGTCATAACTTCATATCCTTCGCATTAGTTCAAGACGACTTCATTATTTTCGCTCTCACTTGTTGGACTTCTGTGTAATTACATTATCATATCACTCATGGATTAATAAGATTATTTGCCGCTGCATTAGCTAGAGATATTCATACAGTAATAATAGCAGCGTAACCCTGGTCTTTCGGGTAGAGTAGATCCATCGGCCGCAGTCAAGCAGTCACCCTTGCAGGGCCATCCCGTGCAGCGGGCTGATATTCCTTTGTGGTGGACAGTGCCTCGCCTCAGCGAGACGTGGGAAAAAGTGTGGAGGTTGACTGCTGCATTTGCATCTCACCACCCATTTAATAAGGGTACAATAGTAGGCTTCACATCACCCCGTCATTTAGTTATATGGTTACCACCCAGCGTTGTAAATGGTTTCCTGGGTTACAGGAAATCATTAGTCTTGTTACTCAGTGTAGACTGAGTCACCTTGAGAAGAAGCAGACAGCACTGCATCAAGTGAGTGGATGATGGTGACCACCACTTAATAATGGTATTCGTACAATGAGAGGGTTACTAGCGACAATACTAACATTCTCAAGCTCCTATACTCCTGTATTAAGTCTCAGTTGAGTAGATTCATCATGTCTTTCCTAAAACTGAAAAAATATCATTCTTGCTACCATAGGAGGCTTGATATTTACCGAACTAACACTCGAACTTCAATATATAGTAGTGTTACGGCTCCACATCCTTTCCATAGTGCATTGTGCCTAACACCAAAGTCTTGTGTAAATCTACTGTTATATCATATTATTCAAGGCTGATATATATTCAATTTTGGGCCAAGTTAGAATAAAAAGAATATACTTAATTCTTGCTACTTTAAAAAACGGTGGTGGTAGGTGGTGGCCACCACCATCCACTCTCATGGTGTAGTGCTGCCTCCTTCTTCATTTCCTTTTCTTATTCTGTCTCTGTCAGCCTTCCTCTCTTCCTGCTAATACTTTTCCTTCCTGTAATATTGTAGCACTCTTCTTTCCACTTCAAGTAGCTCAACAATGAGTGACAAGCCTAATGGTTTCCTGCAACCCAGATAACCACTTACAACGCTGGTTGGTAACCATATGACCAAATTACTGAGTGAGGTGGAGCCTGCTATGGAGCTCCTGTAACTGGATGGAAAGATACAAATGCGGCGTCCATTCAGGAACCAAACCTCCACATTATTCCCTTCGACTCGCTGTGGTGAGGAGCTGTCAGCCGCAAGGGAACTTTGGTTCACTGAACTGGGCAGCCCTGCATAGTCGGTGGCTTGTCTGCGGTTGATAGGTCCGCTCAGCCAGGAAGACTGGAGTTGGTCAACAATATTAAGTTCCTGGCAAATGTAATCAACGTTAGAACAGCCTCTCGTACGGAAGGGGTAGAGTTAAGGTTATATCAACCTCCTGTACATCAGAGAGACTCGACTAATCTCTCTCTCTCTCTCTCTCTCTCTCTCTCTCTCTCTCTCTCTCGTCATTCTTTTTACTGACCTCATCATGATCTCATTAGCTCTCCCTGCCCCTCGCCTCTTAGTTTGTTGTCTTTCTTTTATACCCCTTTTAATTAATTTCTTTACGTTCCTCTCTGTTTATCTTGGTATCCCTGCCTGTTTGGACGCTGTCTGTCTTTGTCTTTCTGTCCCTCTCGAAGAAGAAGAACAAGAACAAGAATAAGGAGGAGGAAGAGGAGGAGACGGAGGAGGAGGAAGAAGAGAAGCTGAAGAGGAAGAGAAGAGGAGAAAGATTTGATCCTGTGGTGGACTTGGAATGGCTACTTTCCTCTTTTTTATTTTTCAGTCTGATAGTCATACACTCTGGGTTGGCGTTGCACAATCGAAGAGGTGGATTAGCTATATACCACCTGATTTGGATGTAACACCACTACTGCTGGTTATGTTCTAGGGAAAGGTTGAAACTTAAAAAATAAATAAATAAATAAAAATAAAAGATTCTCTGCCTTAGCGACCATAGTGCAGTTGAGATCATAAAACCTTAGCCATTTCCGCCACTCCTCTCTCTCTCTCTCTCTCTCTCTCTCTCTCTCTCTCTCTCTCTCTCTCTCTCTCTCTCTCTCTC